>JAQIFP010000015.1:46254-89537 GCA_030141585.1 Ophryocystis elektroscirrha
AAAAAAACTGGATATTAAGTTTAATATTTTTGATACAACAAAACTCATTATTAAATGATTATTAATGAAAAGCTTCTAATTTTACATTTATGTGAAGTTTTGGTTTAATTATAATAGTTAAAAAAATTCAAGTTAGTAAGTAGTATAAGTTACAATTAAGGCTCATTTTTTTAATCAGTCATACATCACAATTAAATATTTAATACAAAGTATTGTTTACTTGTGACAGGTTGTACCCTAAAAATAGTATTATGTAAATATTCAACCATTAAAATAAAGCCATTTACTTTTGCAAATTATATAAAATTATGGTGTTGTTTTTGACAAAAAATAGTGGAGGCACGGTTTTTTAAATTATGGCAGAAGACAAAGTTTTCGTAGAGTTTTTTGTTGATTCAAAACCCGAAACCTTCAATACATCGCTAAAATCCGTTGACGAGGATGAAGATGAAAGTTATGCTATGGAGTTGCAAATTTGGAATGGGAACTACACTGGTAGAACTTTATCTACCGAACACAAGAAGTATGAGCCAGAAAACACTTCAGAAAACGATTTAAACAAAATTAAGCTATATGTTGAAAGAGAAGTTATTAGGTTGTGATAAAATTACATTTTCAAAACAATGCTATAGATTTATGATATTAATCATTGATGTTACTGAAAGCATGCTTGAATCGGATTTTAGACCAAACCGAATTACATGCTGTTTATCTAAAATTAAAGTAATACACATTGTTGTTAGAACTCTATTAAACTATTATAAAGTGAATTCTTATAGCTATAATTTTGTAGCAATTCATTGAAGTTTTTTTTTTACATAATTTATTGAGTCAAATGGGTTTAGTCGCAATATCTCAAAAAAAAGTTATACTTGAGGTTGTACCAACAAGCAGTCCACAAGTTTTGGTAAAATCAAAATTTTATAACTTGAATTCAGATAAACAAATTAACTGAAATTACAAATAATGATTGCAAAGGAGTTATGTCTTTGCAAATCGGTCTTCAAAGAAGTTTGAAGCTGCTAGACAATTGCCCTCCTTATGGGTTCAAAGAGATTTTGATATTATTTGGGAGTATATCCACATTTGATTTAGGGTAATAATGAATAAATTTTTCAGATTTATAAGCTCATATTGCAAACTAATTTATTTTATTTGATTTGAAATGATTACAATTCTGTTTTTTAGAGATATTCGAGAAACACTCAAAGAACTTTCTAGTAAAGATATCAGGGTATCAGCTATTTCTTTTGCTCCAGAGTTGTATATTTTGAAGGTTGTTATAGTATTTATTTTGGGATTTATATGCAGGAAATTTGTGAAAAAACTTCTGGTCATTTGTATGTTGTTCAAAACATAAAAAACTTGATATCAATACTGATGAATTTTAGATTGTCTCCAAAAAAGTAGAAATAATATATTGACGTTAGTTATAGAGTTAAACCTAAAAAAAATCAATTAATATTGATGGCGTTTCCAAAACTGAATACATTTGCAAACCCTATATTATGTACTTGTCACTGCAGTTTCAGGTGATAAACTTTATTACATAAATTATAAGTAGCTATCAAGTTTATAGTTGTCCTCGTTGTTATAGCAAAATTTGCAAAATTCCAACAATATGTAAAGTGTGCAAACTACATCTGGCTAATGTATCTGATGTTAATCGAATTGAACAACAGCTGCAATTGAAAGTCGTAACAGAAAAAGTAAGGACTTGAAAGAAAAATATTCAAAAGATTGACTTAGCATTTGATTGTCATATGTGCAAAAAACATTGTATTAATGAATGCTTTGAATGTAAAACTTGTTATTCAAAAATATGCAGGTAATTGAAAACAACTTTATATTAATTCAGTCGATGTAACGAGTTTCTTAATAAATATTTTGAAATTTGCGTTAATTGCTACTACGTTGACAAAGTTAAATCTTGTGAAAAGTTTAATGGTAAGGAAGAAGAGTAAATCTATGTTAATTTAGCTGAGTAGTTAAACTGTTAAAAATAAATGCTGGACAACATTTATTATCAAACATATTTTTTCACAAACTGATTATAAATAAATTATACCTATAGCCTAAGATAGTTTTGAGTTTATTGTGTTTTTTTTAAACCAAGGCTAAAACTGAGGTTTTTATTTAAAAAATGCTACCTGGTGAAGTGTTGAATCATGTTCGCAATTCTGGTCACAAAGAACCCAAATAGATTCCCAGACTACTGAAGAAATATCTTCAAGTTTACCAAGTTTATTGTAAAACCGAAAAACTTCACTTCGAGAAACCCTTAAAAAAATTAAAATATATCTTTTTTTACCCTTCGTGATCGCGAAATCCACAGATTTTTTGATCTTGATACCACTTTCTTGCCTTCAAACATCTCGTTTCATTTTGAAGTAATTGTGGTAAGTTTTGTCTTGAACTCGTTTCATTTTTTTGCGCTTCACGAACAGCTCTTTGAAAATCAGGAGTTTGAAAAATATCTAAAAGATTTTTTTTTTGTTTTTGTGCTCACCTTCAAATAAAGCTGGTCGAATCCCACAACCAAAAATTGAAAAAGGATTTATATTCTGTTGTTCCTTGATAGTAGAATACCATGTTTCTTTCGTCTTAGCCCTATTCTTATTTATATTTCACTAAAAGTACCAGGATGCGTAGTTTTTTGGTTCCTTATTTTGTTCATCTCTAAACAAACAAATCTTTAATTATAAAGATTACTCATCGGATAAATAGGCTTGATCATCATAATTTTTTGAAGGTAAAGGTTTCAGCCGCCTTTAGCATAAAACAACTTGAGATGAAAAATACCTATGATACCGTTCCTCTTTCATATAACTCCTAGGAGTAAATAATTTTGTCGTCAAGTCTTCAGTTAATATATTAGATTCATGTTTAGAAAAATCTAAGAGTAATTGATTTCTCTACTTATACTTCGCAATGTAAAATCAACACTTTCGTTTTTCGCAATAAGACTTGCATCTTCTCTTTTCATAACAGGAGTTTTCTTTAAGGAATCAATAGGGTTTAATTGATTTCTTGAAACATATACTTTGAGCAAAAAATGTACGCATTCTTTATCATATCATTGTTTATTAATTTATATTAAGTATCATATATAATGATAAGTACTTTCATATCAAGAAAAAATTACCTGATTTGACATTTAGAGTCCGATTGATGTAAAATTTTTTGATCAGGCTCTGGATCTGTAGGCAGTGAAATTTGATAAATCTAGTTGAAGTCTTTCACTTTAAACAAATTAATTTTGGCTTACTTTCAATTGCGCAAGTGTCAGTGTTATTCATTTCTAAAACGTCTATTAAACAATTAATTCTTTATTTATCACACCGGTGAATTGATCTTTAGAGGCTTTATGATCAAAATTTCGAAACTGTCGATTGTAGTCAGCAAAATCTTAGAATTAGTTCATCATGAAAAAAGCTTACCTGAATCTTTTTTTTGATATAATGGATTAAAAGGCTGAGGCATTGCATTTATAACACCTGTCAATCATAAAAATTAATATAGCAAATTACTAGTCTGGATACTTTTCTTATTCAAATCTGATAAAGATTTGTTCAAAGAATTATACTGTGCTTGTTTGCATTTTAAACCTAGTAATCTTTTCATTGGTATTGGAGTTTCTGTTGCGTGGAACTGGCGTGCATATAGAAACACTTCATTTGTGAGTTCAGTGCTTCTATCTTTAGATTTTTGAGTTTTCAGAAAAGGTTCTGTCGACTTTCGTATATTATTTGCTAAACAATAAGGAGTTTTCCACTCGTTATCAGCTTTAAAAGGTTTCTGAAGATTCACACTTTTCCAAAAAATCTCTTTTTCATATACTTTAGGTTGTGTTCCGGATTTTTCAATTGACTCTACTAAGCTCATTAAATAGCCTGATTTTGGAATAATTGAAGCTTGATATTTTTGAAAATCTTTTTCATCACCCAAATTATTAACGAGAGTTTTGCTATAGGGGTGATCTGATTGATCTACACTTTTACGTTTTACGTTTAATTTTGTTGAAAAAGATTTTTCTGCTGTTAAATCATTTTTTTCAAATTGCTCGAATCTACGGCACAATGAATGAAAACCTGGAGTTCCCTTTAGATCAGGTGAAAATGGTGTTAATTTTTGTAATGAAATTTTTTGCGATGTATTTTTAATAGAGTTTCTTACGAAAGATACTTTTTTTTCTTCGTTAGATATGTTCATTGCTTGTTTCTTCAAAGTTTCTAGTTTGTCTTGATTAATTTTTTTATGAATACAATTTGACGATGGCGATAGTTCGTTTAACGGATCAAAAGATTGCGTGAAATTTCGAGCAGTGCGTATTTGGTAAGCCTACTTTAAAAATATACTTATCAAAAAATATGCGTCATTGAAATGGTAATAATTAATTCTCCTTAGTTATAATATTACTATATGAAAGATTTCGGTATAAAAAATAATTTGCAAATTAGTACAAACATTTATTTTAATAAGAATATGAATAATTGATTTATCTTAGTTAATTAATGGTCTACGCATATGCAGTACTTACTAATTCTTTGGTCATAAAATGATTACATACAAAAGACTGACATTCTTTGAAAATATGATTGAAAAAAGCTTGTTCCTCTGAATGGTTTTCCGGAAGACACAAAGGATAATCAAGGATATCTTCCTGAGTCAATTTACTGACACGACTGGGGAATTCATAAAGTAGTTGCGATCTATAAGCGTCAATTCTTTGATTTGATTTAGCTATAAGCGTAGTAATCATTTCTTTGAAAATTTCTATTATTTTGAAAATTACATAAACATCATTCATAGTTTCACATGAAGGTTTTTTACAAGAATCCATACGTAATTTGTTAGTATGTGAACAGAAAAAAGGTACACTGTCTGGAACTTATTCTATGAACGTCAATTATTTTAGATTGAAAATAATGTAGCAAATTTAATTATTTTGATTTAGAGAAATTTGAAACTGCTCGTATCTAGCAGCATTGCGTTTTAATATACTCTCAACTGGACCAAGCAATCTACGAAAACTTTTGCGATCAAGACTTAGGCATTTCACCGACTGGTTCTACAAAGTTGTAAATAGAAAAAGGATTTACTTTGACTTCCACAGTAGCGGCTCTCGGCTGATTTTTTATTAGAGCTAGCTCTCCAAAATAATCTCCTCTTTTGTATTGCATACATTCAACACCATCTTTTATGGCAACCGCTGTTCCAGATTCTGAAAATTAAGTTAGAGGATAAAATACAAATGTGTAACATTTTTAAAACAAATTCACTCACCTATAATATAAAATACATCTCCTAGATCTCCTTGAGTTATAATCGTCTCATTAGGCACAAATGTGCAAGGCTTTAATGCATCAGATAACTTGGATCTTTCATAGGAATCCATGTCTTTTAAAATTTCGACCTAGTCAATTGAAAAAACCAAATTTTTGCTACTTCTTTCAAAAAACTATCGTATAATTCTCGTCTTTCAATAGCAGAATTTCTAACAATGTGATTGAAACATTCCCTGTCTAATTTCCTTCAATTGAAGTTAAAAAAAACTATTCAGTACCATAATATAACATCGCCCTTAGCTTTAATCGTTGCTGCACGAGGTGTATTGTATAACAATGCAAGTTCCCCAAAAATTTCTCCTTCTGAAAGATTTCCTAAATATACATCTTGAGTATCTTTAATCTAATTAGTTTAATTTTTAAAACAGTCGTTATTTTGCTCACGGAAAATTTATAGATTTCAACTAGTCCAGATTCGATAATATACAAACAATTCCCATCATTACCTTGTTTGATAATGACATCTCCATCTCTGAGCACAGTTTCATTAATTTGTTTATTTACTGGAAACTAATTTCATTGAAAGCAGCTACAACAGTTGTTAATTCGTTGTGATCTAAATTCTGCACATTTAGCATTATTTATATTTTTAAAACTAACTTGAAACATGAAAGAATTTGCTATAGTATTTTTGACACGAAGTTCCTGTTCAGGAGTTTTTTTATAGACCTATCAAGTTAGTTAAAAACAACATTGATTGATTTTTACGGGAGTTTTAAAGTTTTGTTTACTATTCCATTCGCCGTAAACCTCGGCGCTTACGGAATGCCTGGCACATTTCAATCGAGTTCCTGGTTTAAAATTCTAATAAAATCTCGGTAAAATCATTAATGTATTAACAATATTCTTAGTGTTACTTACTTCTTGCAATGGAGCTAGATCGTCGATTTCATCACTTTCATTATCAATTTCATCATCATCATCATCTAGTGTTTCACTTGCAAGTTCTTTAGTATGAAATTTGTCCTGAATTTTTTCGTTCATGTTGGAAACATTTTCTTCAATCCTGAAATCAATTATCTATTAAATTCTTAACTGATTTGTTTTTAGGTTTTTTTCTCGACGCAAAAACGTCAAAATTGTTTTCATTATTTAAAGAAGTTGTGACTATATGTTCAAAAAATTATTATCAAGATTAAAAGGTTTCAATATATAAATTATAGGTATGCAACAGATAAAAAGATCAAAATCATTCAAAAATAGATTAAAACTGGTATATAGAAATAATTTTGATATTATACCGCTTTTTTAGGCATACGGTGTAGTTTCACTCAATTTGACTTCTTTTTTGTAAAATAAAAAATTCTATTTTCTTTTTAAGTTCATCTGCAGGGATCAAGTTAGATATTTTCAAAGGCATTCTGATTAATCGCGGTATAATAAATTTTTCGAACCTGTTGAACGGGTCGAACTCTTCTGTCAAAAGATGTCTCTCAATATTTTTTCGATCCATAATATTACCAGATGTAGGCAATAATACAGGGTTTATCATAAGTTCATCCATAATAGGGTCTTTGAACTCTTCCTACAATATAGTGAAAGCACATCAAGTTTACGGGTATATCATCCCAAATTTTGGACAGCCAATCTTCTTCTTTTTTATAATCCATTGATTCTTTCTGCAATAATTGAACTAAGTTGTAAAAAGCCGATATTTCGTCTTTATTTAAAATTCCTTCACGACGAACAATAGTTTGCTGAACAAAATTGAATGAATTTTAATTTATACAGCTTTTTTAAATATAAGAATGTCAAAATAACGAGAATCGTTACAAATACTACTAAGTAAATTTGTTTCATGTTGATTATTTTTGTCTGAAAATTATTTCATCAATTTTTATATTACTTAAATTTATGTAAACTCTACAGATTGACGCTAGCAAGTTCCGAGGTTCAAAATTCAATTCTTCAAAATTTGATACTTTTAATTGTAAACAGCGAGGACCAACCAAATTGTTTAAAGAACAGTCAAGGCTTGTCACCTATTGGGGTTTAGTGAAATTAAAACTTGTTGATAATTTGGATAATAAAGCAGGGCGTTTTTTACCGTTTGAGATAATAATATGCTATTTTTTGATATAAAATTGCAACATATTTCAGAGAAAAGAACCATAAGTTTCACGGATTTTAAACCAGCTTCGAGCAGTGTTTTGGCGAGTCTGTACTGTTATTTATCTTTGTTAGTTTGATACTTTTTCAACTCATTTATCGGCATGGAAGAAACTTCTTGACCATTTTCAATGTTCAGATCGTCTAAATTTCAATTCAACATGACGAAAGATTTTTACTGCTTTCCTGGAATCTTTGGCTCCTATCATCACTTTGATCAACTTTATTTGTAATTTTCAATAGTTCACGTTTTTTTATTTCTGCCAACGCAGACATTCCTTCATCTAACACCCATGTCATAGATTCCACATACATCGCGAAAAATCTAAGAACCACCTATTTTAAATGTTTTTATAAAATATTTACTTCTTTATTACTCAAATCTTGGATAAAGCTACTTAGTCTTGATTTATGACTTGAATACTGTAACAGATGTTCAAACAAGCGTATAATCAAGAGTCTTTGATTCATTTTATCATAATAACCAGCTAATAATTTTGCTATGAAAACATGGTATTATGTACTTTTTTGAGCATCAATGAAAGAACCTATCAAAGATGGTATTGACCACTTAATAATTCCATTAGTATTGGATAACCTTGCATATGATGAATGTGTACAAATTTGTAATATGAGTTGAAATCCACTGCAAACGTATTTTTATGCTCAAAAAATAATACCTAGATAATCTAGAATGAGGATTTCGGATAATATTATTTGATCTCATATAGAACAAAGACAGTGCTGTAAGTAGTTCAGCATCGAGAAATAATAATGATTCCAAAACACTATTTTTCATGAAATTTCGTCGATTTAATAGATCTTCAGAAGAAAGAGCTAACATTAGCTTAGTTGCATCAATCATATCATCATAACAACATAATGGAAACTTTTTTAGATTAGAAGGACATTCTTTAAAAACTGATGAATCAATCTGTTACAATTTAAAAAATTTATTACATAAACTAGTATTGAAATGAATACTATTACTAATTAAAAATCCTCACCATATTGATTTTTTCAGACATGTTTAACGAAAAATTGTTTGAATTAGGAAGAGCTTTACACAAATTATGGGCTATGTAGTGAAGAATTAAATTACAAAAAGACCACCAATCTTTTAGAAAAACACTATCAAACACTAAGGTTGCGAAACAAAGCATTTTGCCTAATAATATATTGTATTTTTCTTTTGCTTCAGGTTTGAAATCTTTTAAGCTTTGATAACTATCATTTAATAATTCAAGAAGAAATTGAAATTCTTTAAGAGCTGGACAAAAGATGTCATGCATAGCTCTCAACGCCAGAAAAAAAATTTCAGTTGAAAATTTTGCGGGATTCTCTCGATGACTGAACAAAGATAACAAATTAATTTTCACACCTAATGTTCATTAATTCAGTTTCTTCCAAATCCGCATAACAAGCTTCGTTAATAAAATTATGCATTAAGGTTTTTGCATCTCGAGTAAGTAAATAATATGGATCAATCAAATTTCTTTAAAACACTTGAAAAAAAACATTTCTTACAATTTACTGACGGATATTGGTTGGATTAATTTGATCAAAACCCAAAAAGCATTTAAAAGAAAACCAGTGTCACTAAAATCTTTTATCTCTATATTCAAATGTTAAAACAATTATTTGTTATTTACTCAATAAGAAATTGTTTAATGTAGGATTATTTGTGTTATAAGTAGTATAAATAAATTGTTGTCTGACGGATGGCATATTAGTAGACATAAGATGAGAAAACCAAGTGAGAAGATTTTTTTTATTTTTTGTACGACAAAGACTTGTAACAATGGATGTTGCTTCTTTGATATTTTCTTGTAATATCTTACGAGTTGATAGTATTACATCAACGTTCAAGGGTTTTTCAGCCATGTTGGGAAAATTTCGGAGCCTGTATGATAAATTTAGATTCTAAACAGTTGAGGAACAAAATTTTTTACCTCTGAAAAATAAACTTCATCCATGGGATTTAAACGGAGCAAATGCCCGAATATGTACGAAAATTGTGTTTTCCAACCAGAATTGTTTGAGTTTAGTTGATTTATGTTTTCATTTTCTAATAAAGGGATAAGTTTGGACGACAAAAAACGATTCAGTGTGTAAACTGTTTCCAATTCAACGTTAATCATTGAACGTTCAGCTAGCTTCTTGTCCAGTGTATCAAGAAAAGTGTTTAGCAGATTAGTTGTATGTTTATTATCATCATTTTGTAAACATATTTCGAGTATATTGCTTGTAAAAATAATTATTTGAGGTATTCCAGATGAATAAATATTGCGCAAAATATCACAGAGAAATTGAGTGTCGTTCTTGTTACTGTCCTCAATCTGATGGAAAGTAAGAAAAATTAATTGATACCTCGAAGTAATCGAAGACTTGGAAAAAAAGGACGCTATAATTTGTTATCAATTGCTGAATTGCTATAAGCATATCATTTTCGCTAATATTTAATTTTGTGCATAAATTTGTCAATTGATTGTGCACTGTAATATTTGCTTTAATATTTTTGCTCTGGCAATTGGTGAAACAGTTTGTAAGCCAATAAATTGCATTTGGGGATATAGATAATTTGAAAAATTTGATACCTGCAAGAAGTATGTCTTCTGCATAATTCATAAATGAAGAGGGTTCAATTTTTAAAAGGTCCAAGTTAAGAAATATATGAGTTCTTTTTGAATCATACTCGTACGGCGAAGTAATTACAAAAAAGTTTAATGCAGAAATCTTGGATGTGGAAAAATTAAAAATGAAATTTACAAGTAACGACAATTCCGTGTGAGTTAATTCCTTTTTTTCAAAATTTGATTCACCCTTACCATCTTGGTTTTGTAAATGTAGAGTACTATTTGTATCGGAATTGGATTTTATATTATCATTTAATGCATTCAATTTTTGTTTCTCTGCTTCGAGACGATCAAGAAAAGCTTTTTTAGACGTTTCTGCTTCAATGGCAGAAATTGAAGAATTAGGGAGAGCAGATGGTTTTGCCCCCATATTCAATAATTTTAATTGTAATTATTATAAACTGAACCTAATTATTTTCTGATATTTACAGTTGACATAAAATACTTAAATAATCACTACAACCATCTTGAGTTGACATTTAAAAAAAAGTAACTTTAATCAATTTCAAACCATATCGATTTTTAGTGTAATTAATTTTTTTTCTATTATCTGCATATAATGAAAACTCATACATAATTAGAAAATTTTGCACCATTTTAACCTTGTTTTTTTAACACAAACAATAAAAAATAAATATAAATGACTGTCAACAAAGAGAACTATTTTTCAAAGTGGTTAGTAGGAGATACTTACATAAATTCAGTATCATCGTTAATTTTATTCAACGGAGTTGGATCTGATCCACAAGTGTTTTTAGCAAAAAACAATTCATATGATAAAGAACATAACACATTGCGTTCTTATACTAATAAAAATTCGATAGATTTTTTATGCGTACATTTACCCGGAAGAACAGGTCGATCGAGTGATAAATTTGCTGAAAACATTGAAGATGTAGTTACAAATGTATTTTCATCACTAAAAAAACTTTATTGCGACATAGAATCCAGAAAGTTTATAGTTTTTGGACATTCTATGGGAGCGTGGTGTGCCTTTGAGTTAACTCACAAGCTAAAAAAAATGCATTATAATGTCACCACTTTGATTTTGTCATGTATGATCTCTCCTATAGCCGAATCTCGACCATGGATATGTCAAGATCAACTAAGCTCCAAAGAATTTCAGAAAGAATGTTTGGAATGGGGTATGAACGAAAGAGCTATAAAACCTGGAATATGGGAATTTTATGAGCCTATTTTACGATCAGATTTCAAAATGCTTGACAATTATGTTTATGAAGGAAATTCTACTTTCAAAATAGACGTTCCAACAGCAATAATTTTTGCTGCTGATGATAAAAAAATTACACATTCAGAAGAAAACGTACAAATCTGGAAGAGCGTCATATTTTCAAACCCTTCAAATTCCCAAAATATAATAGATGTTTTTCTTATTGATGGTAATCATAATTATATGCAAGACAAACATTGTCGTCTTAAATGGATGAATTATATTGTACATATTCTTGATGAACGTATTTGACATTTTTGATCAGCTGATTTAATATATTCAACTTATTATGTGAGGTTGAGTTTGAGTCAATTAGATGTACAAAAAAAAATTCTTGCTCAAACATATATAGCAATTAATTATTTTATAGTAATGATTGAGGTCTCATCAACTTTTCACATATGTATTTTTTTGCAGCGTCGCTCGACCATAATTCACGAAAATCACGAGTAAAATCTGATTCAACTAATTCATTTATACTAAATTAAATTTTGTACTTTCAGATTTAATAGCAATAACCATTGCATAATGCTTCAAAAGAAATGACCATTGCTCGACTTCATCAAAAATTTCAAGACTCTATAATTTTTTCTATACTAATCAATTGTATCATAATACTTGAAGGTAATTTTGCTCTTTGCCATCTACAATAGATTCATAAATTAAACTCATTTGAGATGCATTCACAGAATCCCAGTTAAATTTTAGAAACCTTTACATAATAAAGTTATAGTATTTACCGTTGTTCTTGAGAAGCTATGGAAGGGTATTGGTGAATGCATTTCAAAGGACAACCGCGATACTTAAAATTTTGTATCATTATTTTACCGAAAGCATCAAACGGTTCAATCTAATGCAGTTTCACATAAATATTATTAAACTTGTTCATAAAGAAGAAAAAGCGAATGGTTTTCGATTAAATTGCCAGCCCATTTAATTATCTACTATAATATATATATAAAAATATATTTACACTGTCAGCTTCCTCATAATCTAAATAACCTAAAACACATTCGCTTATAAAAATTGTTGAGCATCTATTATTCAAAAGATTTTTTTACAGATAGCTTTCTCTTTACCCACCGCTTGTCAAAACTAGTCTTTTTGATCAATGCGTTGAGATTCTCAACATCCCTTAAATCAGCTGATATCTAATTCAGTCAATTATTCATTTATATGTATTACATAAACTAAATTTTCAGTGAGCTCAGCGTAATTGTCTTGTTTATCTTGTTTAAAGTAAATTTAAATTAAGTGTACATTTCTTATGGAATTCACAATTCTCAAAAATGCTATCATTTAATTTTAGAGAATTTTTGAGTAAAGGGGATCTAGTTTAATGAATGTATTATGATTTAATTTTAACTTTGAAATAATATCAATTTTGCGATTAATTACTTCAGGAAAATCTATTTCAAAATATTTGAATTGTTTGTGAGAATAATTATCCTTAATCCAAAAGAAAGTTGTATCTAGACCAGAACCTGTTCAAAATTTATATTTGAGAAAATAGACCTAAATTTATAATTTGAACATATTCGGATATGTTTGAATGCTTCAAAAACATCCAAATAGCATATCGAATAGAAAGAACGCGTAGGTAATATCCTGTAGTACTTGATACAAAACAATATTGATTACCTCTATTTATTATAGGCAATTTTCGCAATGGAGTTCTTACGAAATAATGCATATAAGGATCATTATAATATTTTTTGTTTATTGCAGATCTCAAAAAAATACACATCAAAAAAACAAAATCTTACAATTTACACACACAAGCTTCGTCAAGTGTATGCTGTATTGATACTGTATAACTAAATCAAAATAGATAATCATATACCTCGATATTCATCGCAAAGTTCTACCATCAATGAAAAAGTTCAAAACTTTATGATTTATATTTTAACTGTATGTTAAGTCCAGACCTGTAAAGCATAAATCTAAATTTCTCTTATAATTGAGCTACATTTATAAAAAAAAAAATTATCCACATTTTCCTCCTCCACAACCACCACCGCTAACGAAATTTTGGTTTGACTTTTTTGTTATTGTTAATCCGTGAAAGGACTCGGCAACTGTAGGATGAATGCACATTGTATTATCGAAATCAGCCTATTTGTTTTTTAAGACAACCACACTTTACCTTAGAAGCTTTCAAATTTAGTGCCAATGCATAACCTTGAGTGATTTCTCCCGCATTAGGTCCCACAAAGTGAAATCCAATAACTCGCATGTTTTCGGTTTTTAAACAAATCAATTTAGATAAACAATCTCTGCCCATTTCTAAATCATATTCATTTGTTTTTGTTGCTTCTGATTTCGGTCTATGAAATGCTGCGAGTTCCAGTGACTTAAACTCTTGAAGAAATATCTCAATATTGTCTGCACCAAATTCTTCGATAGCTGCTTCTTCTGTATAACCTATACAGCCGTACTCAACTGGTGTGAAGACTGTTGTAGGTATATATTTTAGATTCGGCAAAACATCTAAATTCTTGAAAAGCCTTAGTGCTAGTGATTCGCCACATTTTATAGCAACCGGTGTCAGCTCAGGTCTGAAATTTCTGCCATTTTAGTTCAGCATACCCGGAGTCAGCAACATCCCCAACAGCAAAGATATTTGAGATAGAAGTCTCAAAATTTTTGACTATAATCTTTCCCTTTTCATTGGTTAAAACTCCTATTAATAAATATAAACTTTTTTTTGAACAAAGTCGTTAAACTTATTTTCACAATTTCTATTACCAACTGAATTTAAGTTCAAATTTCTTGTATCAGGTGAGCGCCCAGTGGCATATAATACAGTTTCGTATTCCTCTTTCGCTCCATTCACAAATTCTACCTAACAATGATTGAGTTGAACATATAAAAACCAATAATTTTCCATTTGGGTTCTTCATTATTTTTTGTGGCAAGACACTAATAAATTTAGTTCCGCATTCTTGCATTATAAACTTGACCTAAAAGAAACAAATCTAGCTAAAATAAATTGGATTACCTTTTCAGCGCACTGTCTATCAAAACCCCGCAAAACGTGAGATCTTACTGCAACAGTTGTCTATATTTATAAGAATTTAAAAATTTTACGTCATATCCAAGATCAGTTAAAAACCCTGCACACTCTAAACCGATGTATGAAGCGCCCACGACTAATCTACCAAATTATAAAAATATAACTTTATTTCATACGTTTTCCCAGGAGGCTTGTCCCAATAAAATAAATCATCTGATGTAATTGCATATTGTTTTGCTCCAGGAACCTCATCTTCAGGAGGCACATGAGGACGCCCACCGACAGAAATTAAAATATATTTAGCTGTTAACTCATGTTCCTATCAGCAATACTGATTGAGCATATAATTTTCACCTGTCCAGAGTTATCAATGTATTGAACTCTATGTGGCCCTATTAATTTTGCCAAAGCATTGATGTATTTAATATTTTTAGAGCGTAATGAATTTCGATATGTGTAATTGAGCATTTTAACGTAATTGTCAATATTCTATAAATAAAAAAATTTTATAAATATTTACTTTTATCAAAACTTTCCAATCGAAAATATATGATTCTACTTTATGACCAAAAGAATTTGAACTATGTTTAATTCCTGGGGCTATTTTAGCTGCGAAATGCATTATTTTTTTCGGTATGCATCCCGCATTCACACAAGTTCCACCCAATCCCCATCTGATTCCATGAGGCTCAGTAGGCCTTACGTAATCAAATAAAGTCACATTTTTCGCTCCACATTCTACTGCTTTCTTTGATGTAGCCAACCCTCCAGAACCTCCTCCTATAACAATTAAGTCGCAATCGTAGTTTTCCATTTCAAATACTGTTTTTTGTTTCTGCATGAGGGGCATATTTGAGAACTATATTGATTATAATAATATTTTTTTGTCCACAATCATATTAATATATGTTTCTAGTTAATGACATACCAATTTTTGATTTAATATGTTCGATTTAATAAGATTTCAAAATTCGAAGCTTCTTTATATATGTACTGGTGCCTTTTTATTTAAATAAATTTACAAAAATTTTTTTTTAAATAGTTTACGCCAATGTTTATTAATTAAAATTATATAATGGGCGGAATTAGTGCATTATACATATTAGATAGTAAAGGGAAAGTAATTCTTTGCCGTCTGTATCGTGATAATATATCTCAGGAGGTTCCAGACAAGTAATTTCAACAAACTACTTACAAAATTAGATTTACACAGTATATCCAAGAACAAAATGAATCTTCCATGAAACCTGTTTTTTGTATAGATGGAGTTATATACTGTTGGGTTCATTATCGAAATTTATTTTGTATATCTCTAATGTGTTAAAACAGCTTTTAAGTTTTAGGAGTCACTGTTCAAAATACAAATGCCATGATGATAATTATATTTTTATATCGTTTAATAGAAGTTCTGAAAGACTATTTCCGATCACTGGAAGAGGAATCAATTAGAGATAATTTTGTCGTAACATATGAGCTTCTTGATGAAATGATGGATCACGGGTATCCTCAATTGACTGGTACATACTATTTATAAATAATTAAGATAAAATAATCATAGTGTGTGATTTTGATTTCTTTCAGATAGTAAAATATTACGTCAATACATAAAAAACCAAACGTACCAGCTTTTTGATTTTCGCTCAACAAGTTCTAAACCACCCGCATGTATAACAAACGCTATTTCATGGAGGTAAATATTAAATTAATTTATTATCATTGCATTAAGATCTGAAGGCATCAAGCACAAAAAAAATGAGGTGTTTCTCGATGTTATTGAAAAACTCAACTTCACCGTAAAAAGAAATTATACACTTTTGTTTTAGGCTAATACAGATGGAAATGTTCTTCATAGTGAAGTCATAGGTCTACTTAAAATGAAGTCTTATCTATCGGGAATGCCTGAACTTAAATTAGGTTTAAATGACAAACTTCAATTTGATGCAGCAAACCAACGTAAAACTATTATCTGCGAAATTTAATATTAGCCGGCTCTAAAAATTTTAAGGCTATTGAATTAGAAGATATAAAGTTTCATCATTGTGTGCGTTTACAAAAATTTGAGTCGGATCGAATTATTTCCTTTATACCGCCTGATGGAGATTTCGAACTAATGTCTTACAGATTAGGGATTCAGGTTTGCTGATTTTTTTTATGATACTGAAATTATCGATAAAAATGAATATTAATGTAATTTTTAGGTTAAACCATTGATATGGGTTGACTGTACTGTCAACTCAGGGAAAGCTCGAGTAGAATATACGATAAAAGTTAAATCTGCTTATAAACATCGTAATGTTGCAAAAGACGTTGCAATCACAATTCCTGTTGGAAATTATGTCGATACGCCAGTTTTTAAAGTAAAACGTATTAATATTTAAATTTCTAGACCGCTAATGGTTCTGTGAAATACATACCAGAAAACAGCTCTTTAGTTTGGTCTCTGAAACATTTCCCAGGGCAGAAAAGCTTCACATTGAACGCAAGTTTTGGTTTTCCAAGTGTTTGTGAAAGTAAATATATAGAAAAAAATATATTTTTCAATAGAAGAAACATCAGTAAATAAAAGACCTATTCTAGTATCTTTTGAAATTCCTTATTTTACAGTATCTAATTTACTTGTAAGGTATATAAAGATATCGGAAGCAAAACTGAATTATCAAGTAATAACAAGTTGAATAAACTATTTTTAGGCGTTACCCTGGGTTCGTTATATTACACGGAATGGTGAATATCAAATAAGAATGTCTTAATCAGACTAGTAGCTGTACTATACAATTTAAAACATTTTTATTCATTCAGTTTACATTGTGTAAACTGCTTGTGGTTAATCCAATGAGTAATTTGGCGTAAATAATTTTTTTACACTTGTATCAAAACTTGAACAACGGACGGGCATATCAAAATCGTAAAATGGATTTTTCAGTACAATGTCGCAAAAAATTTGATATAATTTAATGCAAAAAGATTCAGCTTTGTCAAGAGAAACTTGAGGGGAAGTAGTTATTATAAAATTGTAACCTAGATTAAACTCATGAGTGCTATTCTTTATCTGTACCACTTTTTGAGTTATAAGAGTACATGCAGAAAGTTTTTGATTCGATGCAATGAATTCCGCCCATACAGAAATATCTCGACATAGCATAATTTTGATGTTTTTTAGGAGAGATTTGTGATGCAATACCTGAAAGGCCATGAAAAGTCGACGCTAATATTATTTTTTCATTGATGCTGAGTGCTTCCGCATGCTTCGATATATCCTAATTTGTTGTAACATATGTAACTTGTAGTATGTCACCTTTTGATATATCATCGTTCCGTGTTTGTTATTAATATATATAGAATAAATCATTAACGCTGGAAGTTGTATGTTTGTCGAGCTTTTTACTGTTTTAAACTATAAATTTATCATGCATTTTCTGAACCTTTAAGTTATTCGTCACATATCTGATATAGCAGTGGATGAATGTTCAAAATATAATTAAATATATTCTTTATTTATTATCTTTTTGCTTTTTTATTTTCGTAACACTTATATGTAATAATCAGTTGGTTTTTGTCCATGTAATTAGCTCTGATTTTCTATTATCAAGAAAGTCTTATATTTTTGCCTGACAGTTAAGTGCTAGATTATCTCAATATTTTATAGTTCCTGGATCCCATAAATTACCGAAATTCAATTCATACCCTTATGTACACCCTGGTCAATTAGGTTTAATTTATTTCAACAAAATTTTAAATCTAGGCATGAATTATGAATCAATTACGATTAAATCAAAAGATGGTTGTAAAATACATGTGTAAGACAGTTAAAATTAATAGAAAATCATTTTAACATGTATATTAGCTGGTTTATCAAACATATTAACTACGAGGAGTATAACACACTAGTATTTTTTCAAGAAAATGCTGGCAGTAATATAATATGAAAGTCAATTTCTGGATTTAGATATAGGACATCGTTTAGAACACATATATCAACTACATACAAAATGTTTTTTTAATGTACTTGCTGTGTCTTATCGAGGGTGAGATTTTTTCATCGTCCGATACAATCTTAACACAGATCGGTGGCTGAATTAATCTAACATTTTCTTGTAATAGGTATGGATACAGTGACGGCAAACCAAGTGAAGAAGGAATTTTTCTTGATTCAGAAGTTCAAATTTAAACATATTTGCACACATGTAGGCTGCACTAAACTATCTTAACCATATTAATATAAACCCGAAAAAAATCTTTATCTATGGACGCAGTTTAGGAGGTGCAGTAGCAATCGATCTTGCCTATAAATTTCCGAATAATGTAGTTGATGTGTTAAATATATTAAATAGATAAATGGAGTTATTGTGGAAAACACGTTTACTTCAATATTTGACATGAGCATCAAAATTTTTCCACTTATCAAATATGTATCTCATATTCTGCCTTATTTTCAAAGAGTCTTTATGGATTCATTATCAAAAATATCAACGCTTGAAGTTCCAGTGCTATTAATAGCAGCGGCCCACGTTAGTTATAAGTTTGTTGATTAGCTTTTAGGATGAAATAGTTCCTTCTGAGCACAGTGAGAAACTTTATAAAGCAGCTTTTCTATCAAAATATCGTAAACTATACATTATTCCCAATGGGTCTCATAATATGACATGGCAAATTGCTGGAAATAATTATTTTAAAGTAAAGCCTTTCATTACATAAACAATTTCAGAATATAACAGAATTTGTAGATAGATCTTGCCAAAATAATTGATAATATACACAAGAGGCTTATAGACATTGAATTTTTTTTTAACAGTTAAAATAATTAATGAAGGATGATTCAAATTCTCAAAATTAAACATGATATATTATAAAAACAAAAATAATATATCTTAATACTCTTTTCTTTATACTTGAGAAGTGTTTATAAATTACCTATTCAACTATTCTGAATATTATTTCAATTAGAGCAAAAAATTATTTTGAAATCGAGATTGTAAGCGGTTTGTGCTTTAGTTGTTTTGACTCTTCTGCAAGACGAGTTGCAACCAAATTTTGTTGTCGTTGCATTTCTTTATACTCATCATAAATTTTATTCTGAAAAATTTATAAATAATTTACATTTTTCGCCTATTTGCAAGACTTACAGTTAATGACGCAAGAGATCTTTCTCGTAATGATAAAGTTGAAATGATTTTTTCTTTGTGCTTTTCAAATTGTATACGTTCTTGGTTGAATGTTTCTTTTTCAAGTTCCAAAGCTTCACTAATAACTTTTTATACATGTATATGACTAACCGTTCTAACGCAAGCTGTTCTTGCGTATCAGATAAATCTTTGAAACGGTAGTTTTGTGACAATTCAAGGTTTTTTGGAACTTCCTGAAGTAAATACATGTAAACATGAATAAAATCACTAAAAAATATTTTTTAGTTACATTCTTTTCCTCTTGAGAGATGTATAGTTCCTGCTTACTAAAACGTTGAAATTTTTCTCGTTCTTTGAAACGTTTTTCATTTAGTTTATAGTTGTCTATCAGAGACTTCAAAAAAGGTTTTTCTATTAATAAATTACCTCCAATTTTGCTTGTGTTTCCTCTAATTTTGCATTCTTAGATTCATATATCTTAAGTTTCATGGCTAATTCCGTTTCCATCTCTCTTAATTTGTTCTAATTATTTAAGAAACAACAATCAACTTTGTACTTCTTCTTTGCTGCATAAATTTTTATTAATTTCGTTAAAAACGCTTGGTTTAGAGGATCTTTGTTAATTATTTTATTCATAGGTCGCATACTTATAGTGGCCCAAAGAAACATTTTCTTCATCTTTACAACTCTGATTCATTTATATGACTTCAATTTTCAAAATCGTAAATATGCATCATTGCTTACTCTTAAGTTTAAATGGATGTTCTTAAGTATAGTCAAATGAGGTTTAATTTTTTTGAGCTTAGTCTAATAATTTAAAACAAATTTTAAATTTGAATTTTACTTCTTGTATTTGACTTTCAATCTTCAATTTTTCAAGTCGATGGTGTTCTTGTTTTAAAGCCAATCTTTCTTTTTCCAACTACAAAAAAATGTTGTCAATAAAGATACACTAACGCTGTCGGTTTCTTCTGACAATAATTTTTGACGATAATTGAGCAATTTGAAACATGAATGCAATTTCAGCTGTAAGGTTTTTAATTTGGCTTTTTCAATGTCAAAAAATGCTTTATCCTTCTAATGTACAACGCATAAAAATCAAGATATCTTTGATGTTTATAAATGTTTACCTTTAGTTGCTCTAATAAATTCAAAATTTTATCAGAAAATAAACTTATTAAGTCTTGTGTTTTTGAGTTCAACTATTAAAGCTAATAAGTTTTTTATCATTACAATATCGCAGATTTTCCCCATATCATCGTTGTTGTGTAAATTTTTATTTTTTAATATTACCATTAAATTAAAAAATTTTTAACATTTTACTGAAAAGACCTTAAATAAAATTTACAAATGATGTTTTTAGGATTGGCCGAGCTGGTCATAAATTTGAATAATTGCAAAATTAATTGATTTAATGAAATAAATAAATTATAAAAGCAAACTAACAAGAACTACAAAATTTGATTACAATTAATTTTCAAAAAATCCAGGAGAAATCGCTGAAATATTGCTTTCGGGTAACGTGAATTTTTTTGGATTTGATTAAACAAAACTAAGTAAGCTGTCAGATTGTGTCTATAACCTTGACAACTATTTGGAATTTATACCTCATTAGAATACTGTATCCCAATATTTCTTTTATATTTAAAAGATGGTGTATATAAGCTTTGCTATATTCCGGACAATAACACGATAATCTGCTGGAATCAAGTTTAAATTTATCATCAAGTAGATTAACTGGAACATAATGAAATGAATTAATCTGTTAAAATAGGAAGCGCTTTAACAATTACAATTTCTTCAATGGTTTCTGATTTTTCTTCAGTTAACGTTTCCAAACAAATATTCGGAATTTCCAGCTGTATA
Organism: Ophryocystis elektroscirrha; assembly: GCA_030141585.1. Taxonomy (NCBI): domain Eukaryota; phylum Apicomplexa; class Conoidasida; order Neogregarinorida; family Ophryocystidae; genus Ophryocystis; species Ophryocystis elektroscirrha. The sequence goes on from JAQIFP010000015.1 coordinate 67,584, forward strand.
AGATTACCTTTAATTGACATTTCATAAGGATACCTTAAAATCATTAAATTTAATTAATTACCATGTTTCGAAAATCTTAACATTAGCAAGTATTGATTGAACTAATAAAACTAAAAATAATACAAAATATCATTAGTAATACCCGGTGAGCCGTCATAATTGGAACACGAAATATTTAATAGTTTGGATGTTTTAATATCAAATAGCTGATTATTTTTTGTATCGCTGAAGTCACAAATATTGATAAGTTTCTTAAATATATTTGAGCGCATTTGACATTTCGTACGTTATTTTCTTTTTTCTCCGTCACTCTTAATCTAAAGGCAACCTATGACAATATAGTTATACTTAAATGACTCGTTTATTGGTTTTTGATTTATGTTTAGTTGATCATCCAAACGAATACTTTTATCAATTACAGCAAATTCAAACTATGAACTTCACAGTATACTATTTTTACTATTGAGTGGTTTCCATAATCAATGTAACTTTTTGAATCAAAAAGAGCGTGTCCGCTATTTAACGGCTAAAAAATAATACATTAAACTTGGTAAAAATGAGTATCTGATGAATTATTCTTTTCAAATAAACACTATAAGCAGTAACATATTTAAGTTACTGACAAGATATAATTCTGATTTTTTTTTAATATAATCCATATCAAAAGGTTTTGGAATCTAATTAAATTAATGATTAACCGAATTCACTAACTAGAATGACAGAAACTTCGGGTGATAGAGTAATGTGATTTTTCAACGCACAAGAAGAAATCCCTGATTCACACCTATTCACATAATCCAAAACAATATTATTACATGTCGCTGTAATATACTCCAAAGAAGAAATTAAACCCCTGAAATTCCTTCAATAATTCTTTCATAGTAATAAGTAGTGGAACTCCTCTAACATATAACTTATTAAAGCATTAAATACTTCTTTAACGGGATGCATAATGTAGGAATCATCAAAGCTGTTGTTTTATTAATTAAAGACATTGCAATCAAAGCATCAAAAAAATTTAGTGACGAGTATAATAGCTCCGGTTAATTAATGGAGCTTATTATTTCTTGCTGAATTGTCACACAACCAGAAAAACGGTTTTATGAGTAGAGTCAATAAAATTAATCTATACTAATTATAATAAAAATTAAATTTATAAATTCTATATAATAATTTGCTTTTAAGGAATAATATTACTTTTGATAAATTAAATAAATTTCTGGAATATAATTGCTGTTAAAGATAGATGACCTGCTACTTCTATAAAGAATTTCTTTTTTTTGTTAAATTATTCACTGAAATGTCAGTAGGTGTAGCTCAAATAAATAATCCTACTTTTTTTATTCAATATGCCTAGTCAAATATTGAATTCTGATAATCGCTAGATTGTAAAAAAAAAAATTATCAAATTTCTATATAACAGCAGTTTTATACGGCAGAGTAAATCATAATTAAAATTTTGGAAAACTGATAAACTTCGAGATTATGAACCTACACTGATATATTAAAAAATAGCTTATTTAGTATCAAAAAATCAGTTTCTGTGCAATAGTTTACAAGAAAATTGATAAATTTTTTGAAAAAGCAATTTAGATATTACTGAGGAATGTTTTTCGTCGATGCGCATATGAACAATCGTGGAAAAGTCTTTTTAATTTATGCTGTAATCTAACTATAATTTACTGAGTTTTAATTTATACTTATTTTTTTATTGAAACTATTGTTATTACTGATTAATACCATTTATGTATTTTATTTCAAAATAATGAAATATTTCACTTAATCTTAAAATATATATATATTGAATATATATAGAGATTACTGGCAAGTTCCTGCATGCAGGGAACTGTTAAAAGGTTGTGACGCATACAGTAAATAACGTTGTGCTGTCTGTCAATTTCCTACTCATTCTAATAAACATCTACTAATAAAGTCTATACAGTACCATTACAACTTCTCTACAATGGAACAGCGGGAACAGCTTGTATACAACGCTAAACTGGCGGAACAGGCTGAGCGTTATGACGAAATGGCGGAACTTATGAAACAAGTCGCTCAACTGAAACATCAATTGTCTGTCGAAGAAAGAAACTTATTATCTGTGGCTTATAAAAATGCTGTTGGATCTCGCCGTGCTTCATGGCGTGTAATTTCCTCAGTAGAAGAAAAACAAAAAACAAAAGACAACGATCGCCATGTTGCACTAGCATCACAGTATCGCGAAAAAATAGAACAAGAACTTAACAATATATGTAGTGATATTTTACAATTACTAGATAAGTATTTAATTCAGTCAGCAACAAATTCTGAATCTAAAGTGTTTTATTATAAAATGAAAGGAGATTATTATCGATATATATCAGAGTTTTGTTCTGAAGACAAAAAAACGGAACCTACAGAAAATGCCAAAGCTGCTTATTTAGAAGCTACCCGCATTGCAAATTCAGATTTGCTACCAACACATCCCATAAGATTGGGTCTTGCTCTAAATTTTTCTGTGTTCTATTATGAAATTGTTGGTGAACCTGCTGAAGCTTGCAATATGGCTCGACATGCTTTTGACGAGGCTATTGCTGATTTAGATAATGTATCAGAGGATTCATACAGGGATTCTACTTTAATCATGCAACTTCTTCGTGATAATTTAACATTATGGACTTCTGATCCTTCTGGCCCTGAAAAAGAAGCACAACCAACTCCAGCTGGATAGGTTAGTTTTCATCGTGAAACATTTTTCAACTTTGCAAATTAAAATTCATTTGGTTTGAGTATATACATGATTCAATTGTTTCACAATATAAGAATGATTTCTTAGAAAAAATCTTTTTAAAAGCTGTATTATGTTATTTAAATAAGTATTAAAAATCTATTTCTTGTCCCAAATAATCATAAATTTATAATTGTCAATTTCGCTAATGTGTTGAATCAAATATAAATGTATGCAAAAACAATATTTAAAAATGATACAAAATGTACAGGGTGGGATTCGAACCCACGAGGGGTTTCCCCCATGAGATCTTGAGTCTCACGCTTTAGACCGCTCAGCCACCTGTACGATACAGATTTAAATTTAATATGTGCTTCATTTTAATAACTGCAATTACTTTTTGGATAAACTTGACTTTATTCTAATAACATTTTAACTGTCTGAAATTTACTTAATATCTTGAATCTTTTGAAGTGCTAACATAACAGCTTTGTCTGAAATAAGAGAACAGACTATCTCCACTTGTTTATCGAATGAATTAGTGTTATTTTTTGCTGTTTTATGCTCAGATAAATTAAAATTATTAGTAAAATTAAATGCAAGTTTGTTAAACTCAGGCATTCACAGAGCTTTATATACAAAATTAAATTCTTTAGGTCCAGTGCTATAATGTATATAACTTGACAAAATTAACGACAACATTATTTAGCTCAGAAGACAAGTTAGGTATGATTGGAGAATATAAATTAATTAATTGTAGTAGTTTTTCATGCAGCATAGGATAAAGTAATTTCAGTTGCTTATATTCTGAGCAGTATAACAACATTAATTTTTTGATATCATTTTGCAACATTTTTCTGGAAGCTTTCATATATTTAATACAGTTCATCAAAGACAAAACTTGTCTCACTAAGTCAGCAGAGTATTTGTGCAATTCTTCTACAAATCTTACAGTTTCATGCTGTGGAACTGTGAATGGAGGACTATTGTAATAAGGATTCTTTTGCGATGATAATATGTGTTGACATACAGATGAGATGCTAGATGTTTGTCGATAAAGTTTTCTAATGTATGACTGTTGATTTTCTAGAATGAAAATCAATTGTGTTTGATTTATTAAATCTGTTTGATCACAATCAATCAAATCTTCAAGCATTGACTGGCATTGATTATTTGAATTCGACAAGTAACTGAACTTTGTATCAAGCTCGGTATAATGAGTTTCTTTCTGACAAATGTTTGAGTGCACTGCTTCGAATAATTGCTTCCATTCTGGTGCTAAAAGTAAGATCTCGTAAAGTGATGGATTTCCAGATAAAAATTTTTTCGTACCATTTTGGTTAAATATTTCCACAGTTTTTGCTTCTGAAGTAGTCATTTCTTTCAAAAATTAGTCATAGTTTTACTGTATAGAACTAATTTATAGTAGTCCTGTAATGCAGATCTCGTGTATTTTTTTTTCCAGTAAATTTGTGTCTTTTTAATTTTTAAACAATTATTTAAAAGTTTTTTTAATTAATTGCTTTAATTCAAGTATTCTAACACATTACGGACAGTTTTTATTTTTGAGAATGAGGTCTATTAACAGCTAACTCAGCAAACGTTTTTATAAGTAAATGAAATCAAAAAAGTGTTACTAATTATCTATACATAAGCGTAAATGGTGCCTAAGTTTTTTTTTAGAGTTTGCTGGTGCAGTACAACACAAAACGTCATCAATAATACTCCTATAGGAGTGAACAGTTCAAATGAACCAAATGATTCAATAATGCATAATCATGAATCAATCTGTAGTAATTTTCCTGAAGTTATATCAAATGAATCGCGACAACCGAGAAAACCTATATTTGCAAAAAACAAACAAACTTTTTGCGTATTAGATGAAAGCATTGTTGAGCGAAACCTTTCCGAATATTGTCGCTTTAATGGTTTTGAATTGCCTCTCAATGCATTCCAATTGATTTCTTGGGTGTTGTACATAATTGACATCATTGCTTATTTTACGCTTTTACTACTTTCCTTATCATTTACTATGAATGTAAGTATCATATATTTTAATTTTAAAAAAATAATTTTACTTTCTTAATATTAGATTGTTATGAGTGTTTGTTTTCTATTTTCGCTAATTTCTGTTCTGTTCTTTGCTTATCGAGTGACTTACAATAATCCCGCAGATCCCCGATTGAAAACTAATTGGTATATAAAAAATTCATGGGAATTTACCTCTAATGATCTTTTTTGTGATCTATGTGGTCCAGTTAACCCAACTAGCAAACATTGCCGTGTATGCAACAAATGCATTTTAAGGTTTGACCACCACTGCAAATGGTTGAATAACTGTATTGGTGAAAAAAATTATAAGTAAACTTATTCTCTTGCGACAAACTCATATCTTAGAACATTTTTAGTTCTAATTACATCTGTTGCAATATTTACTAGCTTATTAATATCAATATCAGTTGCCGTGATTATTGAGCACGCTTTATATCATAAAGTTTCAGATGCTTGGATTAGTGTAAATTTTATAAAAAAAAAAATCTTGATTAGAAAATAGGATTTTTCAATCCTGTCCTTTTTTACTTTTTATCTACATTTGTCTTTTCAGTTAACCTCCTTATCTTATTTATGGACTTGCAAATACTGTTCTTACACATCTACCTTTGTATAAACAATTTAACAACATCTGAGTACATAAATCAACAAATTCAAAATGACGTAAGAACAGTTTTAAGGAAACAAAATTTTTAGAACAATGTCGAAACAAGATGTATATGTCTTGATTGGTTTTTCGTCGATAAAAAGTAATGAAACTTAATAAAATTTTACGTTTTAAGTCGTCTTAAAAAAGCTAAAGAGAAAAGAAGGAATGAAGCGAGTTAATATAATCTTGGCAGAAGCTCACAAATTTTACTTACATCAATTCAAGGTATTTTTAACGTAATTTAAAACATAAAATAGTGCTAAAGCTTTCAGCTGTACTGTGAAACATATTAATTTATCAATATTATTTCAGGACGCTTCTTTCGTCTTTTTTTTTTTTGCTTTTTTTTTTTGTCGCTTCAAAGCTTTTTTTTGCTGTTTTCTTTGAGTCTCATAAATTCTAATTTCTCGTCTGAACTTATGTTCGAACAAAAAAAATTCCTACCTAAGACGGAATTCTAAATCTTTTTCTTCTTCTTCATATTCTTTCTCCAAATGTTCTAAGCGATCAAGCTCTACTGCTCTTTGTTTCCTGTATATGTGAAAAAAATCACTCCCTGCACCAGCAGACGATCCCCAAACATTATTTACTTTTTCTAAGTTTGTTCTCGGATTAATTGGTTCTTGATTTTCTGAGGACTCTTTTGGTTTTTCGAGAAATATTCTCAATCCATTGGATAACAATATACTATTATTCATGTAGCGTTTACTTTAGTCCATTTATCATCTTATATCTTACAATAATTTTTTTGAAAAAATAAATTATTTCTTTAATGTTGTTCCTCGCCTAATATTTTTCAATATTTGTGAAAATCAATTGAAATTTTTATTCTTAAAATGACGTATTATGTTATGTGAAAAAAGCTATTTTTTGGACTTCAATTATTGGGATTTTCATTTTTTAGATGCATCAATCAAATAACATATTTTTTTATGAAGTAAATCAATATAAGGTTAATTGTGGTACAACATATTGAGTTTGAAAACTATTTATGCAATTAACTTTTGTAACTGCATAGGATTGAGATAACCTGTAGCTTTAAGTCATTTTAATCAATCATTTGATTTTTGATGTTAAGAATCAAAAAGATTTATAAGAAATTCCAAAACCTCCAAATCTAAAGAATTATAATGGATAAATTTCATTATTTAGATGAAAATTATGATGCAGATATAGATCTATCAAAGAAAAGATATTCCAGTTTAGCTTGCAGCGAATTAAAAAATTATAAGTATGCAACAACTTTTCAAGAAAATTTGGTTAATAATCCAGAAAATAACAAATTAGACGTTCTAAAACAATTAAGTGAAAGTTTTGATTTGAAGAATCACAAGTTTTCAAGCCCACAATTTACTAAAGAATCGAATTTTATTGAACCCAATGAATTTGGTTTACTGGAGAGTTTAATGAAGAACAGTTCAATTATCATTGATAAATCATATCCAACTGAATCTTGCCAATTTCTTGACCAGAAATATACAATAGATCAATTGTATGAATCAAATTTAGATGACTTTTACATTGTTCAATCTACAGTTGACAAAAATAGTGAAAAGTATATTGATACAGATTTTAGCTCTAATTCAGGATTTTCGGATTTTAAAAATCAACGTTTTAATGCACAAAAAAACTTTTTTAGGTAAGATTTCTAATTATTAAGTCTGCTTTGTAGCGATAATGATTATGTGAAAAGGGCATTTGATTTATGCAATGACACGATTGTAGCAGTTAATAATCAAAAAAATTTTTCATCAAAGCAAACAAAACTCATTAATGACAGCTCTGATACAGATCACTGGAAGCCCGATGCAGCTGAATGTGAAAAATGTATTCGGATTGAATCAGCCGAGATAAATTTTAACTTAGATAATGATTCTATATACTGGGAGTGTGATAGTTGTTTTCAGAAAAAATTAGCAGATATTAAATTCCAAAATTCTATTGTTACTCATAAATGTCAATCAGACACAGCCTTACACCAAACAAGTAATTCTGGACACCAAAAAATGAACGTTATAAATTGTTGTCAAATAAGACTAAACAACAATTTTTACGATCAACAATCAAAGCACTATTCAAAATGTAAACACACAGATCCGATTATGTTTAATAATTTTAGTGTTCAAAGAAGTTTGTTCTCTTTAAAAAATTCTCTATATGAATGTAAACTTGACAAATGTAGTAGCAATAATAGTAGTTTAGTATGTGTGGAGCACTCATCATTTCAAAATAATAATTTAACAGATATAACTCTTATAAAAAGTCCTGAAACGGTGCATTCAAAAAGTCAAAATTTAAACAATTCTGTTATGAGTGATCATATACATAAATCTACAAAACTATGTAGAAATTCCTTTTTAACTCGTCAATCCAATTCAAGTGATAATTTAACAAGAAGAAATGGGAAAGTAGACGTTGATATTTTATCTGAAATTGTTTGTTTCCCTGAAAATCAAATTTTTGGAGATAAAGTTCTCAAATATAAAATAACTGAATATGAAACTGTTAAAGATAATTCAATAAGAAATAAGAATTTTGTCCAGAATACTTTTGAAGATAAAACTCTTGAGAATGAAAATCTGGAGAATGAACATCTGGAGAATGAAAATTCTGAGAATAAAATTTGTGAAAAGCGAAATTTTGAACATAAGTCTTTTGAAGATAAACCTTTTGAAGATAAACCTTTTGAAGATAAACCTTTTGAAGATAAACCTTTTGAAGATAAACCTTTGGAAGATAAACCTTTTGAAGATAAACCTTTTGAAGATAAACCTTTTGAAGATAAACCTTTTGAAGATAAACCTTTTGAAGATAAACCTTTTGAAGATAGAATTTTTGATAATGAGTTTCATGAGAACAAGAAAATAATATTATCAACCAAACACAACTTACAGCCCGAACCGCGATCTGAAATAAGCGCATTTACAACACCGATTCCAATTCATTCTAGTTTAAATAAAAATAAGAACTCTACCAAAAAAAAACAAAAGTTAATTAATTCCAAAAAAACTAACACAAAACAACACAAAACAACTATAAACTGCAAAAATAGTAAAAGAGCAGCAAACAAGCAAACTGAAAAACGTATTAAAATTTCATCTCCTATGAAGAATTCAAATGTTTTGACTTTCATTCCTTTTCAGGAAAAATATCTTTTAACTTCAGAATCTGTTGAAAACACTTCAAACTCTGCAACGCGTAAATCTTCACGACCTCAAAGGCAACGTCATAATCCTTTGCGTTGGTGGCTATTAGAACGAATTGAATATATTCGGTTTCCTGGCTCTGGTAAGCTGGTTTACTACATAATACATCTTATAGATTGTCCTGCAGCTGTCGGTGTTCATCGAAGAGTAAATGATAAACAAACATCGATGATAGCTTCAAAGCAAACGCGTACACTTAGAAGTCAAAATTCTAGAAAGAGAACATCTCAAAAAGTTATTGATTATACAGAAACCAAGTTCAACAACTCTAAGTAATTTCTGTTCAATATTATAGTAAAAATAGAATTCGAAACTCTTATAAGAAAAACAAAATATATAAGAAAACCAAGGTAAAATATGCTACATTTAATTTCCTAAAGAATAATAAAATCAACGAAATATCTGTCTCAAATACAAAAAAAAAAAATAAAACCCACAAAAAGTCATCTGAGGTTTACAATGAAGACAAATATAATCTTCATAATCCTGAGGTACTGTTAATGCGTTTCATGCGTACAATTATTGTTTCAGATTTTGAGCCACATAAATTCTCCGATTAATCCAGTGTATAGTGATAAATATATTTCAGAATCTGTTCATCTGACAGCAGAAAATTGTTCTCCAAAATTTGAAATTGTTCATCGTGAAAGCTTACAATTTGTTGAAGTGAAAAATTTAAATTGCTTATTCAAAGTAATTTAATATTCAAACAACAATATAATTTAGGTTGCTATTTTATTTGAAACACTATTACATACTATATGTGAAATACAAATTGAACCGGGGCAATCCAAAGGGGTTGACTATACTCATTTGAATTTGCTGGGGATAGTTGTAACAGCTGAAAAAGAAAAATGTTTGTTGTCTATTGGAGAAAAAATTGATGGCGAATTTGGATCAACAGCACCAGCAACAGTAGTTGACAAACAATTTATGACAAAACAAATGAGCCGGACACTACTCTTATCAGAGGGTCACCAATTTTATTTGCCACCGCAAACAAAATATAATTTCACTAATATATCACAGTAATTGTATTGAAATTACCACCATTTTTTTAGATCATGTACTCTGACTCTAATGATAACGCTTCAAAGAAAATAGTTTATTAAAATTATTAATGCATTTTTCTTTGTTTTCTTAATTAGAATTACTTTTTGTAAATGTCTAATTTAATGTTAGGCACGCGAAAAAGAAAGGTTGCTTTTTAGCTTCAATTTCCTGCACTTAAAACTCACAACATGATCCTCTTGTTTCTATTATACAATATAGTCGTGTTTCATCTACTTGCTACGGCAGATGCACAAGATCAACAAAAATGTTTGACTTACATATATACTGATATTGCTTCTAAACCACAAATAAAAGAAAATTCAATAGAAACATGTCCAAAAGATTTTGGATCACGAGCTTTTATTCAAGCTGAAATTTCATCTTTAGACAACAATAAGAAGTTAAAACTGTTAAAAGGTATAGATATTGTTTTTAACTTACGTTCTTATAGAAATTCAACCTTATCCTTTTCAATCATTTAGCTGTCTAAAAAACCAGAGATGTTACATGAGTTTAGAAGGTGTTGGTCTTACAAAAAAAGACCAGTTGGTTATCTTACCTGCGGGTCAAAAAGAATGTCCTCCATCAAAATCTAATACCAATAATGAAGAAACCCACAATCATGACATTGATACTACTGATGTCCCTTTATTACTAGAAGGAATTGCGGCTATTGATATACTTAAAAAAAATGATTCATTTCCTATAAGTACCTCTGTTCTTTATCAATTACCAGAACGCTATGAACTTACGTCAGAAGAACACGTCATTTGCTATTCTCCATTCTTGGGAAAAGATCCCGAAAATTTGGAAGCTAAAAAAAATTTTAACTACAATGCTGGAACAGTAAAAATACAAGAAAAAGTATTTCAATGTGATTTTGAATCAGACCCCAACAGTTTCAGTGATTTCGATGAATCTCTACCTTGTGGGTTTCGAAATTTTAGAGATCAATATCAAATAGATTTGCTTTGGCAACTTGGTGTAAATAGTACTTCAACTCCTAATACTGGTCCTTCTGGAGACGCTACAAAAGGACTCAACGGATACGGACATTATTTGTATATGGACAGTCCAGGATACTCTGAAGGAGCTGCCGCTACTATTTATTCATCTCCAATAACATTTTCACAAGGAACTTATTGTGTTAAATATAAATATCACATGTATGGGGCTGATATATCTACTTTAAGAGTTTACTTCTCAAAATTGAGTTTTGAAAATGTGGCAAATATTTCTCAGTTTACACTTGGGTTGTGGGATTCTCCTCGTTGGGTTGCTGTTGGTAATAAAGCTGATATATGGCATCAAGGAGGGTTTGATTATACAGCCAAAGATGGTGATTCAATGTTATTAGTGTTTGAGGCAATAGCTGGCCATAGTGAACTGTCTGACATTGCCATTGACGATATTGACATAAGTATTGGAAAATGTTCACCAAATGTAATTTATAACTATCCTAAATCATACACTTCCAATGCATTAGTGAATGGAGCTCAAATGATATGTGGAGAAGTTCGGTTATTGTCGGGACAGCACTCATACGAAAAATCTTGGTACGTCGATGGTGCGATAAGCTGTGCGGGTAAAGGATACTCTATGGATTTTCTTACTAAAACCTCTTGGGTTCCTTGTTGTGTTCCGTCAATGGGCACTTATGATGTTGTCCTTGAAGACACATTTGGAGATGGTTGGAATGGAAGTGTATTGGAGTTTAGATTTTTTAATCGAATTACCAGATTCGGAGAAAATTTTAATAGTGGATATACATTAAATCAAAAATTGATTGTAGGTTCTGCTGAAATTGTTAAAGTTGAAAAATTACATAATAATAACTTTCTAGTTTTTGTTAGAGTTGTCATTCCAGATTCTTATGTTTGGTGTGGGGTTATAAAAAGTGGCCCTCAAGGCCAAACTTTAATTGCTGGTTTAAATGCAAATTTATTAAAAAAATTTGGAATAAGATCAAAAATTCGTTCAAATAAAGTCAACCAAGTACTGAACGTTTTAATTGGCGGAGGAAATTTAGAACCAAATACAGCTTATGATTTGTACTGCTATGCTGAAACATTTAATGTTGAAAGAAATGAACTAATTGAGAACGCCGAAATAATTTCTTCTAAGTTAAGAATTTCCACTGATAATACTCCTCCCACTATTAATATTACTGATATAACAACATCTTTTAGCATTGTCAATATAATTTTCACTATAAATGAAAGCTCTCAAATATGGTGCTATGCTGAATCAGCTGAAACACAAAAAGACGCTTCAGTTTCAATTTATTCTTTGTTAAAAACTGATAGATCCGAAGATCATATTAAAGCTGTTGAAAAAATCAAAAAATTTGGTACTTCAACACAAATTTTACAATCAAATTCTGATAAAACTTCAGCAAATATAATTATAGGAAATCTTGTAGCAAACACTAAATATAGAGTATTCTGTTATGCTGAAGATGCTTCTACTCCTTTTCCAAACAAAATGAGTACTGCTGATATTTTGGAAAATATGAAGGTTATAACCACTGCAATTAAAGTTCCAGCGGTTACAATAATTCGTCATCTCACAGAATTTAAAGGGTTTCAATTATTATTGCGTGGTGACGCTCCGGGAAAAGTTTGGTGCGTTGCTACAACTATTGAGAATGGAGTTCCTGATTTTGATAGTTTGAAAGAAGCTGGTGTTGCAACTATGATCAACAATCCTAACGAAGAATTAACTCTTTATGTCAAAGGTGTTGATCCAAACACTGTATATAACATTTATTGTGCTTCAGCAATTGTATCTCAAAGTGGAGATATAATAAAATTTTCAAGCCCAGATGACATTAAAAGCACGGTCGTTCAAGTAACTTCTTATGGTCGGTACTGTGAAATTGAAAACAGTAAAACATTTACGACAACGTCAGTAAAAACACCTTTTCACCCATTGACTCCAAATGAAGAGCTTCAAGTGAGAGATTTTATTCAATCTCGTAAAGAATTGGGTCTACAAGGTATATATCGTATAACACCATTTTTCAATAAAACCGAAATATATGATTACTATGAAAAGAATGGTACCAAACCATTACGTTATGCTAGAGTGAGAGCTGGTAGATGCCAAGGAGATGTTGGTTATTATGAACAGTATAAAGTTGGGCCTATAGAAAATCCTAATGAAATGACTTATGTTAAATTGTCTCGTTCAGTGGAAACGGCTTGTGCAGGTTATAATCCTCAAGGAGTGTTTGGAAGAAGTTTTTTTTCAACTAAGTTTGACAACAAAGACTTGACTTCTTTCTTCAGTAATTTCTATGGGTTATCATATGACTTGAGCGATTGCCAAAGAAAAAATAGTTGTGTTAAACTGGGTCCGGTATTAATCGAGGATGACATATCGACACATTCGGATATGATTCGAGTTTGGATAGGTTTTACAGGGCCACAAAACCAAAAACTTTCATTCTATATTGTATATGAAACAAAAGTTTCCAATATGTCTGATGAGAAAAAAAAAATTTTGTCATACGTTCAACAAATAATCGAGCTTGACAACCTTCAAATTTTTGATTCGATGGAATTGCATGGGTTTTGGTTTGAGGACAAATTTTACGAATCTTTAGAATCAATTTTTAAGAACATAGGTAAAAGTCTTAATTCTTCAAGAAGACAATTGCAACCTGGAACACCAAGAAGTCCATTTGTTGGTGCTTCTGGTACTGCTGGTCCTTTACCACGACGAGAAAAGCGTAGAAAAGATTTAGAATACAAAGCGCCTCCTGAACATGTAGAGCCTCAAGGAAAAAGATTTTCCGTTGAAGCTTGTTATACTCAAGAGGAATATACAATAAAATACCTTGGCTGGTCAATGACAATTAACAATGATAGAGATACTGCTCTCAAAATTTACAATTTAAGGTTTCTTGATAAAAGGGTTGCGTTTGAGGTTGGGCTAATGGAAGCTTTAGCTCATTATACTATTTCTGAAAGAAATTGGTATTTTTTGGATAGTTGGTATGGGGGTTTAGGATCTGCTGCTAGAAAAGTGCATAAAGGTATAGAATGTCCTAAAACAGGAGTGTCACTTTTTTTTGACGGTTCTCTTTGTGTATTTGAACAAGATATGGCTCGACCGATTCGTGCTCATTGGAAATCCGGTGAAATCCGAGACGGAGCACCTCATTTAGCTTTAGTATTTCGACAAATGTTAACAGTTAGCAACTACGATTATATAACTGATTATGTGTTTCATGCAACAGGAATGTTTCAATCTAGTATATCATTCACTGGTGAGCTGTATGCTGGAATTGAAGTTCCTTGGTATTCAGCAAGACAAAAAGATTACGGAGTTCAAGTAACGGGAGCAATGCGTTTTGCTGCTCTTCATACACACATGGCAATTTGGAAAATTGATTTGGACGTAGGACCTGGAAATAATTGGCAGAATAATTCAGTACTGATAACTGAGGTTATACCAGATGAAAAACGTTATGGTGCTCTCAAATTGAAAAGAAACATAGTTCAAAATGAATCTGAAGCTGCATATTTTGGAAATGATACTCGTCCAATCGCATATACTATTGTAGATGAAAAAAGCCAAACATATGGCAATCTAGGCGGATATCAAATTATTCCAAATCACGGTATAAATCCATTTCATCATGATTTTGAGTTATACCAAGGCCCAGCTGCTTGGGCAAAATATAGAATAGCTGCTTCTGTTTATAAAGCTGGTGAACTTGATTCCACACTACCTAGAGATAATAAATTTGCAGACAAACCTGCTGTGTCTTTAGACAGATATATTCAAAAGGATGAAAGAATAAGAAACTCTGACATAGTTACCTGGGTCTCAGACGGTATATTTCACATTCCAATAATTGAAGACATGCCCTTAACGATTCCCATTGGAAATACATTGGGATGGTTGGTTAAACCTTCTAACTTACATCTAGAAGATCCTTCAATGGATTTGCATAATTCAATGGGTGGTGGTGCTCAAGACCCTGGAACTTGTGCTGTTGTTAGACCAGAAATCGGAGAAGTTGAGCCTACTTTGCAAGGAGCATGGAAAAGAGTTATTTTGCCCCCTTAATTTGTGATTTGTGAAATATTAATTTTAATACTTTGTGCAACTTCATCATGTTTGTTTCAAATGACATGATAACGCTTGAAAATAAACTATATTATAATAGTATACTTATCGATATAAGTGTAAATTGAGCATATTATATGATTTTATTTGATTGTACAACAATCCTATAAATTGGAATTTACTAGTTTTGATCTCAATTTTCTGGGTTGATAATGTACGTAACTTGAATATCTTGAATTATTAAGATATAGTTGAACATAAACGAACTCCGGACATTGTTATGAGTTTTGGTATTGTATAATTAACTTTTATACTAAATAATTTGAGCTTTAATTTAATTTAAAGCTTTAATTTAATTTAGGTTAGGGTTCAAAGTTTGAGAGTTTAAAGTTCAAGGCTTTAAGGTTTAAGGTTTTAAGGTTTAGGGTTTTAGAATTAAGGTTTATCGTTGAGATATCAACATGCAACTAATTAAGGTTGTCATTAGCTTTTTATTCAAGTTCTATATGAAAATTATTAGTTTATTATTTTAGTATAAATATTCATCTAGAACTAAGGAATCCTTCTGAATTGATTGCTACCACTAATTACTGCACTTTATGATTTTTCATAAATACATCATCAAACTGCCCATTTTACTGCTTTAGTTAACAGACATTTTTGTTATTCAAGTTCTATGTTATAGTCATACATAGCTATACCATAATTGAATCTTTATTGATTTTTTCTAAGCCCAATGCTAAGCCACATTTATCAAAATTTAAATTGATGAGCTCTAAACCATTACCGTTTAAACTGTAACCTTCCAGATTATGTGGTAATATCTAAGAGATATTTTTTCTGTTAAAATTTTCATTTAAAGATAAATCAATCAACATATTCAAACCTGAATTTTTTATGTATATAAGCAATTTTTGTTTTAGCTTTAAATATAATTTATCATTGTTTTATGTAATAATTATAAATTAAATATTTGCACGTGAAAACTTGTAAACTTTAAAAGTATTATGAACTACTTAAGTTTGTTTTTAATTATACTCCTTTCAAAATTCAATTACATATTAACAGGTGGATGTTCTGGAAGAGGCTGCTTAGGGCCCTTCTTCGAAGGCACTACTACAACAACGACGCCAACAACAAGACCCACAACAACGACTACTGCAACGACAGAAACTATACCCATAGTTGAAAATTTTATCCCAGTGTTTTTAACCATTACCGCAACTGCCGGTATTGCTATTATAGCTTTAGGATTAGGTTCTGGAATATACATTTACTACAGAAACAACAAAAAAAATCCGTAAGTAAATTATATACTTAATCAAAAGAAATACACCAAAACAAAAATTACATACTTTGCTATACAGTGATACTCTTACTAGCCATATATAACTATACATACTATTCTATATACGCTTAATGTTTAACATGAATTAATGTGGATAATTCTTATGATTCCACATAAAACTTCAATAAAAGTTAATATATGATTAATTTTAAAGCTGAAATTCTTGATAACAAAAATTAGAAAAAAAAAACCTCTTAATAGAAACAATGTTGAGCTTAATATTTTTGAAGTCAACTCAATATATTATATCAAATTAGATACGTCATTTTTATTTTGATTTCAAAACTTTATATAAATTACTTACTCGTCTGTGCAGGGAAATCGTTGATGAAGTCCCTAATAGATTTCAAGACGTCGAAATAAACGGCGCTTTTGCTTAAGCTTATATTCAACTGCTTTTATTCTTTTTTTTTTTTTTAAATTCATAAATTCTATTTTCTTTTATGTGTAACAAGCTCAATTATTTTTTAGCATTTTAAACTTAAACTTTAATCTATAAATCATCGCATAGCAAACATTGTTTTTTTTAAGCTTAATCTGAGTTTATAATCATCTGACACTAAACATTTTCAATGAAGAACTAAAAGTCGCTTGCTTTGCATTACTTATTTCTAATTGTAACTATTGATTTCCTGCAAAATGAAATAAATTTTATTAATTACTTGTATATTTATTTTTCAGATAGCTGTAATATGATAGATGGATTTTGTTTTGGCACGGATATACATCAATTGAACTGTTTTGTATAGCTTCTTTGCAAAAACAGCAGCAGCTGTTGTGGCTAATAATGCTATCTATTAATTTTCAGAAAACTTATAACATTTATGAATTGATTATCCATTTTGCAACTTGATGATACAAGTTAGAACCAATTCATTCGCTTGAATTGGCTCTAACTTTAATCTTAAATTACTCTTAAAAAAAAGAGTTTGAGCCGAGAGTTTCTTAAGACAATGACTGCCTATCAATGGCTCTAAAAATATTCATCTAAAAATTAGTATATAGTATTATCATTATTTTTCAAGCGTATATTCGATAAAACAACACAGTCAATTAACTTCACTAGTTTTTTCAATTACCAATTTCACTAAGTATTAAAATACCTCAAAATAATTAAATCTATTGTAACACTTCGTGACATGAGATATTTGGGAGAACTACAGTACACAATTACAACTTTTGACACCAAAACTTTTAAGGACTATGATACATTAATTATAAATAAAATGGTTTCCAAATATAAATTGAATACAGAATTTATTTTAAATGTAACATTTTTAAAACTGAAATTACGGTTATAAGCATTGTAGCTGCATATTTTCATTGAAACTTACAGGCTGTGTTATTTTTAATATTTGGTAACCCAAAAATTTCATTAACTCTTGCGTAATTTCTTTTTTGAATCTCCAATTTATCAATTTTCATTTCTTTTACATAAGATCAAAATTATTAATTTGATTGTTACAATTTAAAAAAATTTATTCCTCATAAACAAAATGATTTTTTATTACCCTTCATTGATAATTTTATTTCAGAGAAAATGTTTGAAAAAATTCTGCAAACATCTTCTACACAAAAACTTTGTGTCTAATCTCAGGTGCTCAAAAGAAATTTAAATGATATATACAAACAGATAAATTTTATAAACAAAATATGTTTCGATTATTTGTTTGTTAGAAACATTTATGTTATTATAATTGCACTAGTAAAATTTTGTTAACTGACCAATTCGCTGGAATTCATGCAAGTTCTGTACATGTCTGAATTTATTTTCAAGAAACCGCTAATTCATATTTCTAAATATATTGAATTTAATTTTGGTCGTTTAGCTTTCAACTATTTTCTTTTTTGACGCATTAACAAACTTCCAAGAACTATAGTTATGACTAATGCGTTCTTAGCAATTTTATTTGAAGTATTTAATTTAACTTGTCAATTATAACTATAATAGTTTTAAAGAGATTTTAACGCATAGACTGAGTAAGCTAAAAACTAAGTGGATTAAAGTAAATTCGTCTTTAAGACCGCTCTAAGAATCGTTGAAAAATTATAGTTTCATTAACGGTTTTCCCAACAATTGTTTAAAGCAGCCTTTGCAATCCAAAATTTCATGTATTCCACAAACTTGAGTTTACACTTATTTTTATAAATTATCGGTATAAAAGGTCAAACCTTCAGCAGGAATTTCGGTTTTATTGACGTTATAACTTCTAGCTTTCAATTGCCGCACCAGTTCATATTGATTACAATTCATATATATATTGTTGGTTCGAAGCAAATACAAGTATTTCAGGCATTTTCTTATAGCTGGTAGTAATCAGTGATAAGTATTGAATTTATTTCTCTTAGTGAAAACCATTTTTTTTCTAAGGATACTTCAGCATTAATGATTTCGTGTTTTCGATTTAAATTGAAACATAATAATCGCGTTGTGTGAGGAGTCTTATTAATGGATTTCACTCGCAGATTTGTCGACAATTCCAATAGATAAGAAATAATACGTTTAATTTAAACACAATTTTTATTTTGTGTAACAATATAAGTCAAGTTTTATATTGTTAGAATAATTTGAAAATCTTTCATATATATAAAATTTCAAATAATAGGATCTATTAGTGTCTGCAATATAAAATAGACCGTTATCGCTTCTTTAAGGCATTAAAATTAACATCTCAGTAAACGCTAATGATGTAAAATTTAGATTTCAAAATACTGCTAAAAGATTGAAGTGTTGTGATTTGAAACAATTGTAATATTTTAATTAACTCAAAATCTTTGCTTTTTTCAGTAAAGTGTCCAGCTATTACATATATAGCGTCAGCCAACACGACTAGATATGTTATTTCATAAGAAATATTTTTTTTCAGAATCTTCTTCATATAATTTTTATGTGAATGATTTACTTACTGAGCTTTTCAAAAAAAATTATACTCTTTAATTGATAACTATTTTTAGGTAAAATACTAAAATGTATAATCCACTTGAGCTGCCTAATTAATTAATCGATAGTTGAAATTTTACCCATAATACAATCTACTTGACTTTGAAATAATTTGTTATTTTCCCAATTTAAACAAGTTATCAAATAAAATTTTTGGCAGAGCAATCAGATCAAGTAATTTTGATGTCAAGTTAATTAAACTAAAGAAAAAAATTACATAAAAATAAAATACCAAAGTTTTCCAGCTTTCACTAATAAATTACAGCATTTAAAGTTAAGTAAACTGTGTGATTCACCAGATATTCTGGTAATAAAATTTTAATTTTAGTTGTTAATTCCAAAAATGATTATTGGAGAAGCCAATATAACACTTTGAAACACAAATTCATCTTCAAAAATTATATTTGGAGATAGATTGATTTGAGATCAAATATTGTACATGTTATTTGATAAGTATAATTGGTCTGTCATTTGGAGCTAAATAAGCTCTTTTTTGAAATAATACGGAATTCTTTTCAAGAATAAAGCTGGTGTTTTGCGGGAGAACAAGATTTTATATAATCAAAACTATTCTTTAATGAAAATATTTTTCTTCCATTTTTCAAATTTAGACATTTCAAAACATTTATAGAACTGTGTCTATTTATGAAAAACATTATGTCAAACTCTTTAAACCTGCTATCATGAGTAAGGGCCTAATCAACAAATTAAGCTCGCACTTTCTTATACATTTATTCAGTACATTTAAAAAATTTAGATGTTGGATTGATTCGGGAAGTTGAACTGGCAATGCCTTAAATGGTTTTAAGGGATTTATATGATGGCTGATACTCAGCGTATATAATAACTCAACAAATAAGAATTCTTCAGCTGGTACTTCAAATACAATTCTGCTATCTGGAGATAACTTTTCTACTATATCGTCAAAAATGATAGAATAATTAAGAAAGTTACAATGCAACATCGAATAGATGTAACCCAAAAAAATTTTAAATGAGAGATGAAGGTTAGCCGACTCAGTAATATATTGAATTACAGATTGGTAATAAAATCTCATCAGTTTTAAGCATATGGTTGCTTGCTGACTAAAGTTCTTCGGATTTGGTTTGAATGGAATATTAACCAAGTGCGTGTAAATATTTTTTTTTTGACTCTTGATTTCAAATGGCCTTGTTTCAATTGCATCATAACAAGAAGAGAATGCAATGTTTTTACTCAAATCAACGTATTTCTTTAATTTATTTTCATAGAAGTATAGTGTATCTTTGGTTTGATCTCTTCTGTCTACAGATAATATCGAATTAGATTTTAGTTTGCATGATTGTGAAGCTGTTATTCCCCATGGTATTACAAGATCTAAAGATAATATTGGACTTTTTATAACTTCAATTAAATTTTGAAATCCTGATATTGATTTTGCATTCTGAATAACTAATCTAGTGCAGAATTCCCAAAGAATACTAGGGAGAATTGATTTCAATAATAAATTTATACACAATGAAATACAGTCATAATAATGGCATGATTCAATTAGAGAATCTTGAAATAAAAAATCTCTCTTTTTTCCACTCAGATTGGCGCTAGCAATCAATTTTACAGGGAAATTAAAAAAAAAAGGATCATTTGAAGAACCCTCAGTTGTGTGGATGATGTAAATTATGAAAATAAAAAAAGCATTGTCGTTTAAAAGACGCTTCAATAGGTTTAAATAATCAACAATGTTGGAATCTTTCTTAGAATCGCTTATAAAATTTTTTACCGTATTTTCAACAGAAGTGAGCTCCAAATTTAGAACCTTAAGCTGCGAATTTTTTGACATCTGAACAACATACAATAACCAGCTGGAACCAAACATCACGTATTAAAAGGTTCTTTGAAACACAAGTCCTGAATTTTCATAATGTTGATACTTATAATTATAAATGCAACTAAGTAATAAATATAATTTTGTCAACTGTTAGATTACACATTTCAGATTTAATTTTTTGGCAAGTATAAATAAAATTATGTTAATTACTAATTTTTTTTCAGATAAACATAAAAAATTATTTTCTTAAAAGTTTGTTGATAATATTTTGATTAGATTATGAGTGATAACGTTAAATCAAATTTAAAAGAGAAAATTACGTAGAAACTTTATACAAAACTTCGACTAAAACAAGAACCGTGGTTTTACCCTCAGATGTCAATATAAGTGATAAAAGGTTAAAAAAAAAGGTAGTTGTGGCAGAAAAAAGAAGATGGAAAATATCCCATATGGCCAAAAAACAGAATTTTTGAATGTGACGTGGACAAAAATTTGTTAGAAAATAATGCAAAAGTTCACTCTCATTATTCAGTAATTGTCTGCTCATAAATAAATTAAGTGTAGGTGTATCCAAACTATTGTAATGATGGACTTAATTGTAATTTCATGCGTGGAAGGTTAACACAAAATATAATTCTTTAAAAAAAAGACTGTTGATTTTAACTAGTATTTATATTTATAAACTTTTTGAAGCTGTTTTATATAAACACAAGAATCTAGTTTTTAATAGCTATGAAATTTTAATATAAGTAAAAAAAGATTAATTAATTGAAAAAAACAAATCAACTTTCTATAGGATACAAATTAGCAAAATTTTTATTTATATCAACTAAAGGCGTTTTATCATCATTGTTCTTTAAACTATTGCTCTCAACGTCATTGTATATAACTGTATTTGTTGAACTCGTTTGCTGTATTCCGTAATTTTCTGGTTTCTCATAAAATTTGGTTTTACTTGACTGCGGCACATTTTGGTCTTCGGTTTTTGTTAAGGAATAATTATTTTCGTAAAATTTAAAGCTGGAAATGTCACCCAGCCGATAAATTGTTGTTTTACAATTAAGTAATATCAACAATCCCAAAATAACAAGAAATATTTGCACTACTTTCAA
>JAQIFP010000016.1:0-52946 GCA_030141585.1 Ophryocystis elektroscirrha
ATATATTTATATATTTATATATTTATATATTTATATATTTATATATTTATATATTTATATATTTATATATTTATATATTTATATATTTATATATTTATATATTTATATATTTATATATTTATATATTATATATTTATATTTGTATCATATTTTACGAACCACTTCATAATGTATTTAGTATATATTGCATATCTTTTGATATTTATGAATAATTATCTTGAACCCTATTGATGCATGTAATGTATATTTCTGATACTATAAATATTTAACCAATATGAGCTATTAAAAATTAGTCCACGCAATAATTTCAAGTCAAAATTGATTTAAGGCACCTTTATAACAGATGTGGGCACTTCTGGTAAAATATATCTCTCAAATTCATTCGTATTAGAGTGCTCAACACCTTGTGGAAGTGAACGTTTTTGTTGTTTAGCATATAAACCCAAATTATCCTCAGAATCTTTGAATATAACATGTCGAAATTTGTCTATAGAAATTATTTCATGTTGCTTCATCGGCTCCACGTATTTGTCGACAAAACCTAAATATGAAAAAAATATACGTTCTTATTTTTATATAGCAAAATTTGTGTATTATATATATATACACATATGCAAAGACATATGCATACACATATATACGTATACACTTATATACATATGTATATATATGAATAAATATAAATGTATACGTATATATAAATTAATAAATATATATATAAATAGATATATAAATATGTATTTAAATAGACAAATAAATTTATATATAAATATATATTTCAATAGATCTATAAATATATATATAAATACATATTTAAATATATTTATAAATATATATATATATATATATAAAAATATAGATATATATTGATATATATTAATATATATTAATATATATATATATATATCTATTAATATATATTATATATCAATATATATATATATGTACATATACATATATATGCATATACATATATATACATATACATATATGTATAGATACATATATATACATATACATATATGTATAGATACATATATATACATATATATACACATATATAAATACATATAATTCTGGTTTTACAGTGATATTAAACACCCAGTAATTACCAATGCTAAGGAGAGCGTCGAAAGTAGAGCTAAATTCTTTTACAGCTGTCTCAAATTGTAAGCATCCTAAAAGTAATGAAAGGGAAAATTCTTACCTTTTGTTGCTTGATTTTTTTGCTTGCGCATTTTATTAACATTTATTTTATTTTTTATCAGATTACTTTGTGTCTCAGATTCTAAATTATTGAACTTATTGATGTATATTCCTCCTGCAGCGGAGCACACTGCTTTTTTGTATTCCGTCAAAATACTATCTCTATTTATTAGAATATGCGAAATAGAGTCTAAGTGGGAAAGTCCTAACAAATCCACAAGTAATATTTCTGTGGCTTCTTTGTTTGATTCCAAAAGTGAATCAATGATACGTGACATTAAATCTAACGGAATTTTGGAAGTTTTTTATTATTACCAAGAGTTTTTATTTTATTTGAGGCTCCTATATTATTGCATACAGTATACAAATTTTGTAGTTGGTTCTCTCGGACTTCCGTTTGGCTTTTAACGATTTCTGAGAAATTGTATAAATTAATATATTTATAGACACTATTTATATGATAGAAATGTATATATATACATATATAGATATATATGTGTATTAATATATATACATATGTACTAATAGTGAAATACTATACATATATATATATGTATATATGTATATATATGTATACATATGTACTACTAGTATAAAAATATACATGTATATGTATATATATAAATATGTACATGTATATATATCTATATATATGTATATGTATGTATATATATGTATATATATGTATATATATGTATATATATGTATATATATGTATATATATGTATATATATGTATATATATGTATATATATGTATATATATGTATATATATGTATATATACTTATATACTACAAGTATAAGTTTATATATATGTATACAATATGCCAAGATAAAGCTAATTGTATTATAATCATTAGGAAAAAACCCATATATTGTATTTGAGTTGATAAATTATGAATGAGGAAAATGTTGGGGCGTTAATTATTACCTAACTTCCACGCGTCATAGAGCCACTTTTCAGATAATGTTATATTGGCATAATTTATACGGGGATATTTGATGAGTGAATTATTTGAGCTGAGCTGAGGAAGATGATGTTTTAAAACAGGATCAAGCAAACGTCGATCAAAGTATTTCAGTTTACTACAAAGCTCAAATATAGTAACACAGGCAACATGTAAATTAAGAGCACTGTTTTCTCCACGGAGTAAATCTACAGGGCTTAAACAGAATTTGACATTATCAAGAAATCGAGGAACTTTAAGATGATTTGAGTAATATGATTTATCTAATAAAAATTTTGGAGAATTGATGCCAAATAAATTATTAAAACAAGCAGTAAATGTTTCATAAGATTTGCTTGAAGAGTATAATTTATCAAAAATATCGGTATACGGGAGTACAGAAGATTTTATATTAACTAAATTTATTAAAACTTTTAATATTTCAGAATACAAAGATTCATCGTTTCTTTCACTTATAGGAGGCAAATTTTGTGTAATTTTTTCATGAATTGCATATATTTCATTCGAAAATATTCTTCTACTAAAGTGGTCAAATTGCTCCCTGCAACTTCTTATATGCGAATTTTTTTTTAATAGTTCTTTTTGATCAAAATGTAATTTTAATGGGTTTAATCTGGGAAACGTTAAATAAGGTTTTATAACATGAAGGGCTTCTAAATCACTAATCATAAATTATTTTAAGTTTTTTTAGAAAACCAGCTTCACTTGACAAAAAAAAAAGAAAAGTTCTTAAAACGGCTAAATCAACTAGTATGGTTAACAAGTAAATTTATTGTTTATGCAAATAGACACAAACTGATTAGAACTTAGAATAAAAAGGAGCAACGTTATAGTGCAGTTCCTCGTTCCAAATTTTGTTTGATTTCCAAAGAATGTTCACCGTAAGCACGTTCAAGTTTTTCATTAAATGCTCTATTGAAATTGTTGATATACTGCACGTTTTCTTCTTCAATGTACATTCTGCGGCGACGAAATGATCTTTTCTTTTGCTTTTCTTTTTCTAAAGCGGCAACAAGCCGATCCTTTGCATATTCCGAAGGCTGCATATAATTGTATTCAATTAATATAATAAAAAAAAATATTTGTTATTAATATATTTAATTATTATGTAAAATATATAATAAGGATTATAATAATGACAACATTTCTATAAAATTATTATAATTGAAATATATATATATATATATATATGTATATAATAATTATGGACAAATGTAAGGTATTTTGATTACTTTAAAGTCAGCAGAAACAAGTGCAGCTGTGGGATCGTAAAATTTGGTGCCAAGTTTCAATATTTGCTTAGCATATTCTTCTGGGTCTACTTGAAGATCAACAGTTCTATATTGATAAGTAGATAAATATAATTTACCGTTTTTCATGAGCCCTATAAAAAGCATCATCTGTAAAAGCATTCCAACCAAATGCCCTTTCTCTATTTTTCTGTTTTTTTTTTTTCACGTTGTCCCAAGACTCAATTACATAAGCACTTTCATTTAAATTCCAAGCATGCTTATTGTATTTTTTTGGTTTTTTCTCTTCATCGGTTTGTCTACTAGGATTCATATAACTTTTCACTTCATTTGCTACCTAAATTTGTTTATAGTAACAATTACAGCTAAAAATACCACACTAAAAATTTATATTCATACAACGAATATATAACATAAAAAATAATTATATATATATATATATATATCATTAATTATTTATATGATTTTCTTGTGATAATTAATATATATGATATATGATTAAATCAATTTATATATATATATATATATTCACATAAATAATAAATGTATATATACGTCTAAACCTCTATGAAAAACTGAGCAAATAAATTTAATTATACGAACCTCTTTAGCATTTGAAGTTCTGCTTTCATTAAGTAAAAAGCTAAGAGCTTTAAATCGGTTTTCATAATCATTTTTGTTTTGTTCAAGAGGTTTGGATTCAACTTCATAACTCGAATCCGAATCCGAATCAGTTTCAGTTATGGCTTTTTGAGACAAAGTTTCAGTATTATTTGTAACATCATTTTTATCTTCATCATCACTAAATTGGTCTACAAATTCACTTAAGAGGTTTTTTTCTACTGGGGCTTTTTTTGGACTATCGACATCAATATTGAATATGGATGACTCAACAGCAGCATATTTCTCAGCAGAGACAGCTTCATGATCTTCCTTATTCTTTTGCGATGTAGCAGCTTGAGTTTTCTCACTTTGTACTAATTCTGCTGCTTCTACCAAAGATTTATATTCAAGTTTCTCAAATTCTTCCAAAGAAACATCATTAGACTCTCCCTCATTCTCTAGTTGTTCAATTATACCAAGTTCGGTAGTTGCTGGTTCTTTTTGCTCTGAATATTTCAATTTTAATTTAACAAATGATATCTACGCCTAATTTGAACTATTCAATTGACTTTGACTAGGTTATCAAAAAATGTAATAAATACTGTGATAAATCAAAGAACTATGTTTATTCAATCTTTTACTAAAATACCTTTCAATTTTTTTGCGTGGCGTTCGAGTAAGTTGAGTTCAAGAGACTTGGTAGGTTTGTTGTCTTCCTCGAGTGATGCCATTAACTTCTCAACAGTACTTCTAAGCTGGTTTATAGGTAAATTTCGTCTTGGTGCTTTAATAACTAAACCGCAATTTTCAATAATAATAGGGACTCTGGGAACATTGTTGGAATCAATTGGACATTTTTCAATAGCTCGGATAATATCCATGCCACTTACAACTTGTCCAAATACAACATGACGTCCATCCAGTTGTGGAGCTTTTTGAAGAGTGATAAAAAATTGTGATTGATTGGTGTTTTTTCCTTTATTTGCCATGGCTAAGACCCCAGCTTGGGCATGCCTTCGGGAATAGGATTCATCTGAAAAAGTGGAACCAAATATAGAACGTCCACCAGTGCCATCATTTTTTTCAATATCTCCAGATTGACATATAAAACCAGGAACTACACGAAAGAACTTGCAGCCTTTGTAGCTAAGGTTGACTCCGGAACATGTGTCAATTCCATGACTACCTGTACAAAGTGCTATAAAATTTTCAACGGTTTGTGGAGTTAAATCATCGTACAAATCAAATATAACTTTGCCAGTAATTGACTTCCCAATAGAGATATCGAGAAAAGTTTGATGTTTTGACATCAAACCTAATAATATCTGCTCGATTAAATAATTACAAAATACTTAATTAAATATTTAATAGTTGAAATATCATTGATATTAAATAGTGATAATAATAAATATTGTTTATTGGTTTTATTAATCAACATTAAAGTGTAGTACTGAATATAAATGACTACTTTTTATTAAATATGCTATACGTATTAAAGCAGCATAAAATACGTATATAATTATGTAAAAAAATAAGAAGCTCCTACGGCATCTTAAATTTTCTCGTTTTTGTTATTTTTTACATGTAAGCAGGTTACATATTGAAAACTATTGAAAAAATGAATATTTACACATATAGAGCAGTCATTAAATAGTACAGTAAATTTTAGTTAATTGAAGGTATATAAACATATTAATAATTTTATGATTACTTTATCAGATTTCCATGAGAGAAAATTCAGTTGTTAAATATATCCATGCGGAAAAAGCGTACAATGCTGTTGAACCAAAAAAGAACAATTTACGATTTGTACGAACTTCTAGACTAGATAATATGACCAATCAATCATCCATCAAGCAATCTGAATATTGGGGGTTTTTAAATCTTTTACGTATGTAATCAATTAAATAGAATTTAATTTATGTATGTTTGAACTACCGCTCAACATAAGCAAAAACCATCTGGAAAAAAATATGAAACTAATAGTTTCAATAAATAAATACGTTTTTAGATTTATGCGTTGGCATATATCTCGTAAGTGACCCTCTAATCCGTTTATATGAATCAAATAAATTATTTGACGTCGAACTGGCCAATTTAATGTTTAGTAAAGTATACATGCTAGTAAGATTTTAATTATAGTATATATAATAGTTTTTAGTATGGCTGAAGTGTTTTCTATGGTCTTACATGTAAAGGCAATATATTCAGATTTTTTTATAGGGCATATTTCACTTATAATCTATATAACTTAAATAAAATTAATTGGACGACTTTCCGTATATGCCAGATATTTTCGCAGCTACTCATTTTACTGTATCCTTTGATTATAGCAATTCAAATGAAGTAAATGTATACAATTTCTTTGTGTTCACACAATGTATAGTATTTTATATATTGATCATTATAACATATATATTTTATATGTTATAAATATACATGAGTGCGAAATGTGTATATGATTTTCCGTATTATTACTATGAATAAACATTAAACCATATTTGTTTTATATAAGTGCATATATTTGGGTATTTTAACCCATATTACATATGCATATATATATATATATATATATATATGTGCATATATATTTATATAGCAAACAAATAACATATATATAATTGTCATTTTTTTTTAGATGGTCTATAATGCCTGGAGGATACACAATGATTTGCGCTACTATATTATTTTTTAAAGTAGCATAATAAAAGTTCAATATTTATTCAGATGCATAGTTTTACAGAGATCATGGCCGATTATAATGATCTTAGAGCTTACATAGTAAGTAATTATCCCGGAGTTGTGGATGAAAAAGAAAGTAAAAGAATTTTGCAAAAAAGAGCATTAAACTCTAAATTTAACTCGTTTTATTCATCTAATTTAAATACGTATATCAAAAAATACACGAGCAACTTTGAAAAACTACCAAAAGAAGAAAAAGAAGAAATTTTGCTGAATATCTTTCGCAAAGATCTTAATACCAACCCTACTCTTTATTACTTCTCTTACTACCTTATCTGTCCTGTATTAGTTTATGAAGCTTCATATCCTCAAGTCAATAAATTAAGAAAATTATATATTGCGCGCAAGATAACAGAACTTCTAACAGAAATGGTATAATCTAACATAGAATAATAATTATTATATGCGCTAACACTACAGCTTAATAACAACTAAAATAATAATTATAATAATATTAATATCAATAATACTTAGAACTGTAATAATATCATTATTAATAATATTAATATAAATATTATTAATAATATTAAAACTAATAATAATAATATTAATCATAATATTAGTAATAAGAATAATATTAATAGTAATAAGATTAATATTGAAAGTAATAAGAATAATAAAAAAAATATTATTAACTATATTAATAATATGAATAATAAAAATATAGATGATAAAATTAATATTTATAATATTAATAATAACTATAATAATAATAACAATAATCATAATTTAAATAATAATAATACAACTAATAATAATAGTATTATTAGTAATAATAATGATATAAATATTATTGATAATAAAACTAATAATAGTAATATTATTAATAATATTAATAGTAATAAGAATAATATTAATAGTTAAAATATTGATGATAAAAATAATATTAATAATAATAATAATAATCATGTATAATATAACTTATTTTGATAGAGCTAATATAATAAAGTTTATAAATACCTTTATCAATACATCAAAAAAACAATACGGAGAAATAACACATTTATTACTATATAATACTTTAATTAGGTTGGAATGTATTTAGTACTCACGAGATATTTGACACCTGTCATGAAACAGGCTCAATATAAATCAATTCCCCACTTATACGTGTCGTAAATGCATTTCTTTTAGACATTATAATTTCAGCTTAATTTGGCCTATGCTTGCTTGCTATATCCTCATATTTTTTATTATGTTCGAGTGTGTATGTAATATTTTAGCTGAACTAACTTATTTTGGTGATCGCGAATTTTATCAAGTATGTGAAAATCACATCGTTCAAATAACAGGATTGGTGGAACTCAACATCGTTTGTTGAATTCTCCAGAAAATGGAATAAATTAGTTCACGAATTTTTATGGCGCCACGTTTATTTGCCCTGTGTAAAAAAATACAAAGTAAAAAAACAAAGACTTTATTTACATTCAATTTCAGTTTAATAAAATTAATAGCACTCTCATAACTATTGTTGTCAGTGGCTTTTTTCACGAGTTAATTTTGGTAAGATAATATAAATATAATATATACCTTTGTTAAAATTATATATTAATTTAAACTTATCAATATATACATATATATATATATATGTATCTAACAGCGTATATATGTATAAATGTCTATATATAAGCGTAAATATATATATTAGCGTATATATATATATATAAGCGTATATATGTATACGCTTATATATATATACAAATAATTTTATTCTAATTTTCAATATGTATACATTAACATAAACCTTATGCTTTTTATATACTGAATGAGTCAATTATCTAAAAAGCTCTTTTTATATGCTTAACAAATTTATATATGAAATTTGATTATATGTATGCATATGAATTGATGCACTTAAATCAACATCAACATTAATTGAAAACATTTAATTTAATATACGTTTTCAAATAAATTAATTTGTTCGAAGTTAAGATTTGCTTGAGTTGCTGTATCTCAATTTTTCTTAGGCAACATGTTTCCAGTCCGTAAGACTGTGGATATTTTCAATGATGATGGTGCAACTGCCTCTCTTAAAATTTGCTTATTTGTATGAAGTAAGGATATTTTGCTTTGTATGTGATTATTAGGGCAAAGATTGGGGCAATTACTTTTTTTGGTTTGGAATGATATTTGGAACTCCCTTACTGTGTTTAGCATATGGCCGAAAATAGAACATTCTGAACTAGAAACCTATAATTAGCATTTAAATATAATAGTCATCGCGACATACAATCAAATTAAAATATTTTTAAATAAAAAAATTTATTTTCCAAATGAATAACGATTTATATTCATTTCTAAGTATTTTCTCAATAAAATCTAAAATATAAATTTGTTTCAGCACCCTATTAGTAAAAAATGCCTATTATAAAAAAATGTTAAATTTTTGAAAAATATGGCAAAATTTAAAATTAGTGAGCATAAACAGTATGAAAGTTTTATTTATCCAATTCGTACTACAACACAATCAACAAGTAATAATAGCGATCGTGCCTCGCCTCCCATTCAATCGAAGTTTTCAAAAGAAATATCCTCCAACTGGCAAAATGATAAAGTCACCACAATTAACTCAAATATACAGCCAAACAGTAAATATGTATTCAACAATGTTGAATCTAACGAACCAGTAATATTACTTCTAAATTATATTTATTTTTGTAAAGGTAGTTATATGTTCCGCGCATCAATACATATTTTTTTCTTCTGTTGTTAATAATGACGTCCATTCTTTAACTCCATCCAGATATCATTTATCTACAACTCTATCTAGTAATATTAAAGTTTGATTCATATTTAATAGATAACGATAGACTAAGCCACGATAATCCTGCCTCTCCTTTTTATATTATTTCTTTAAAATCGTAGACATACAAATTTACATATGAACTTCAGTTATGCTGATGGTAAATACCCTGAAGTCAACAGCCCATGTGTTATTTGCATCAAAAACGGATCTCTGTATAAGTGCCTTAACTCGGAATTCTGTTTTGACTCTGTCGATCTAAATCTATCCCAGATTTTTGAATCTCAGAATGTGTCCTCCGCTTCTTCCTCTGATTCTTCTCAATATTTGGACAACGGATGTGTGCATATAATCAATACAATTAGGCGACATTATAAGTTTTTACTTCCTTGTGTCTGGATAATTGAACCTTTTATAGGTAAAGATTTTATTATTAGTGTCATACTTAAGACAGTATGAAAGTTATGTCCTAAAATGTATATAAATACGTTTCATATTATTAATTATAAAAGTGCAAACATAATATGTTTAATATATATATGTTTATATATGTTTGAATATATCTTTATATCTATGTTTGTATATATGTTCATATATGTGTGTATACATATTTTTATATATATGTTTATATATATGTTAATATATATGTTTATATATATATTTATATATATGTTTATATATATGTTCATATATATATAAATATATATGTTTATATACATGTTTATATATATATTTATATATATGTTTATATATATGTTTATATATATGTATATAAATATGTTTGTATATATGTTTATATATATGTTAATAGGTTTGTTTATATATATGATTATATATATGTTTATATATATGTGTATATATTGATAAATTAGGTTCTCCAAAAAAAGACGTGAACTATATTGGTATAAGATACGGAATTTATCATATCAAAAATTATTTAAGTGGGCAATACATAAGTTTTAAAGGTAATTAACTTTCTTTTTTTCCTCATTTAAACCATTGTAAATTTATTAATAATTAAACAAGGTTTTATTCGTAAAGGTTATATATTTAGATATTATATCAATTATATTATTATATTATTTATTATACTAAGCATATCTGTGTGAAATTTTTGATGACAATTTTTGTGAATGTATATATTTATTCTTTTTAGAAAACACTCTGTCTAAAACTTATGAATTTATATATTCTAAAGATGTAGCAGAATTAAAACTCCCGTCTAAATTCAATTCTGCTTGGATATTCCATAAGGTAAATTTCTAAACCATATTTTTACATCTATTCATATATATATATATATATATGAATATAATGAATAAAAGAAAAAATACTTTTGAAACAAATGTATAGGCTGCATTACCTTTTGAACCATTATGGAGAACACAACTACCATATTTGTTTCAATCTCCCAATGTTCCCTTAGAATTATCAGTTGGTACATCATCTCTATTTGAAAGAAGTAAAACAATTCCAATTAATTATTTTATTGAATAGAATATGCTTATCTCTGCTATAAATATAATTCAATACCAGTAATTTCCCAGTTATACCTGAATTTATCACTTAGTTACGGCTACAAGAAAAACTTCTTACTGAAGACATTTTTTTTTGCTTTGCTGGTATATCTGGTCAATATATTCAAATAATATACACGGATAAAGAAATTAATTCTTTATGTTACGGTATTTGTATACTATTATCATTTATTTATTAAGGAAGTCCAAAGTTAAACGATAGCTTTCTATCTCAAGGTCTTTTCGATGGCTTCTCAAACAATATACTCAAATCTACATCTGACGATCCTATAACACTATATTACAAAATTAATCCTAATATAAATAGTAATAAAATATTAACTTTATAAATCTTAGCTATCAGATGAAATCGCATTTGATTCTACCCTCGTTAAAGTAAGATTAATTCTTTGTTAATCAACTCAAAGTTATTTATACAGATATTTAGATTTAAATAGATGTTTGCATAGATATGTAAAGATAAATCTTAATAAAGAATTAATGTAAATATCTGGGTGTGTTTATATATATATGTATATTTTTATAATTGTAGCACATACGTAAACATATATATATAATTTTGTATTTGTAGCAAAATAAGTATATATACATATATGTAGGTATTATACATATACCATATATATATATACATATATAATATTTTACTAATATACAAAATTCATATGAATTGACAAATATTTAACAATAATATATGTTTATTTGTATATATAACTATGTACACTTTTTTATATGCAGCAAATACGTATACTTAAATATATATATATATATATATATATATTCTGGTGTATCAACTGTAATAATCTAATCTTTTTTTACAGATAGCTTACCGTACATTAAATTTGGCAAGGATTCAGAGAGTAATTATTCAATTAATTATAAACGTTACAGAAAATAATTTGCTGCATTGAGTCACGTTCTGAAATTACGAATGGCTTGTGCAGTCAAGCATTCACGGAACAACTACGTCTATTTAATAGGGATTTTCAAGTATCTTTATTTTTAGTTAAAAATTATAATAGATTTCGTTGAACGGGCTGGAAAGGACTTCGCCAGATTTGACCCTCCAAAAACTATGGTATTTTCTTCAACCTGCTTCGTAATATATACTACTTATTCTAATATATTTACTAGGTCGCTATTTTCTATTTTAGACTCTACTATTAACGCCGTTGCGGATCACCGTGGAAGCAAGCTTTTAGATGATATATGTAATATTATCAGTTCGTACAATAAATCTGATCCTGCAATCGATATACTTCAATCGCTGATGAAAGCTGTTATTAAACCTTTCAACTATATGTTAGGGCAATGGTTATATACAGTAAGCAATTTACCATATACCTTTTTTATATTATATATATTCTGTCTATAAGCATAAATTACAGTAATTATTAATTATAAAATTATAATAACGTATAGATTATTTTTTTTTTACTAAAAGAGTGATATCATAAAATATGTAATAATAATTATTATAATAAATCCTACTATAATAATTATTGCTTTAATTAACATAAATTACAGTGTAATTACTACAAATATTAAATGTATATATATAACAAACTTGTGTACCCATATATAAGTATGCTTATATTAAATAATGATTTTTTGTGATATATACATTGTATATGTTTATGAGGTGTCAAAGATACACAAAAAAAACGTATTTATAAAAAAAAACTTAACTAAGAGATACGTTCAACGTTTTCTTATAGTTTAGACAACTGTATTAATGCAAGTTTGTTTGTGCTAATTAATTCTGCTATTGCTAATATAATGTTTATAGGGAAACTTACACGATCCGTATAAAGAATTTTTTATCAAAGAGAATACGGAAATATCTCCCATGGATAAATTAGACAGTACTCCAGTATGGTACAAAGGTCATGCTTTTTGGGAAACGAAATTCGAATTAATTGATGATATGGTTCCAACTTATTTAAAAAAAATTGTATTAACTGTAAGTATGAATGTAAAGTAGTCTTTAGTAGGCATTTAATGCTGGAAAACATTTGAACATACTAGCTTCCTGTAAATTGGATCCAAGAAATATAACTGAGTTAATGACTCAGCGCAATAACTTCTTTAACCAAGAGAACATATTTGAAGAGTATAAAATTATACATTAATGTATGTATTCGTGTAGACAATATGCTGCTATGATAAGAAGTTCTGCAGAATTTGCAAATTATTATACAGTACAGGTAATTATGAATTTAATAATTATTACAAAAAAAAATATTATTATGATATAATTGATAACCTGCTAATGTTAATTCATAATAAATAATATTGAGCAACATAATTGAGTTATTTTACATCAATCCTTGAGGTTTATTTTCTCTAAATCTTTCAAAATATGTCAATCATATATATATATATATATATATTTGATTAAATCTAGATGTTTTTTGACAAGTTTGACTTAACTGGTCACTTCATATCTTTAAGAAAATTTTTATATGCACGGTAAATCATAGGGATACTTATTTAGCTAGGTGTGATATAATTGATAATCTACTTGAACTAATTGAAGAAGACGCCAAATTATACTCTTTAACCAAGATTTATACTAGACTTAACAATTTATACGCTCTCGCCATTTCTAACTGTAGTCTAAAGAATGATCCATACAAAAATCTGTTTCAGTGTACTATGAGTCGGACATTAGTTAGAGTAATAAAAAATCATATAATATATTTTGTTAGGATATATGCAGGTGGCTATCAAGTGGATGCGACGAAGATTCCGAATTTGATTTATTAGCTGCTCTGGGAATGGAAACTTCAAAAAATGAAGAATGGGTACCTTCAGCTAGCAATATGTAATACATATATATATATATATGTTCAAATTTTAATTAGAGAACTTAAACAGCAATTTCATAAAATAGCAGCTTCTTTGGTAACTTCCGCTGGAGAAAAATTCCAAGAGCTTGGCAAATATTTAACAATGACTTTTGAGTTCCCATGGCCTCTTAATATTGTAAATTATTTACTAATATAATACTGATTTCACCTATATCTATATATGTGAACAATAGTGCAAATGATAATACCATTTAATATAATATATATATATATATATATATATGTGTTGTTTAATTTTGGATAATAGGGTTTTTGTTGAGTCAAATTGGCCGTCTAGATATGTTTGATTTTTAGATTTTTAGCCCTATTGCTACACTAAAGTATCAATTGCTCTCACGTTTGATAATACAATTGAAGCTGACAGAAAAAAAGCTCTGTGAAGTCTGGAGGGTAATTTATACAAATAAAACGCAAACATGAAATAATTATAAGTTCATTATAATTGAATAAGTTTTATAAATACTAATATTGTTAATCTGATATTCAAATCATTAAAAATATATATATATATATATATATATATTATATAATATAATTTTAAATGACATTTATTTATGTAATTATTCAAAAAATAATCTTACTTGTGTGAAAAACAGATCCACATGAGAAGCAAGTATTCTTCCAAAAATAAAAAAATACTTGGAAATGGAGTTTCAACGAATTTACTAGCTCATATTTTACAGTTCATTCGAAATTTTTCGTTTTACGTATCCTCAGAAGTTTTGGAAGTTCAATTTAACCAAGTAATATAAATAAGCTGTCGCTATATAATTCATAGTTTTATATAAATTTGAAAAAAGCTAATAGTTTGGATGAAATTATCGTTCTTCATAATAAGTTTCTGGATAAATGTCTTAGCGACACATTATTTTACCACGTATGAGGATTTTTTTGATTTTAACGGAAATCAGGAAGAAATTATTCGAAGTATCTCAAAAGTTATAACTGTATGCCAATTATTCAGTAACACAACTGTAAAATATTATCAATATGTACAATCTACTCAAACAAATGAAACAATAGGTAAATTTTCAATTTTAATATATGTCTAAAATTTTTTTTCTATACAATCCGTAAAATTAATTTTTCAGAGCAAAGTGAAGCTGCTGAGAAAAAATATGAAGAACTAATTTTGCAATACTCAATCCATTTTAATAGAAATTTAAAAAACTTAATGGAATTATTATTAACAAAAAGGTAATATTTTGGTATACAAAAATATTTTCAATGCAGTCAATCTGATAAAAATTATACATCTTGCATATACAATCTCCTTACTAAGTTGGATTTCAATGGACATTATTCAAAAGAATTTGACTTGGATATTACAACATTTAGTAATCTATAAATCAATTCTAAACAGAAAAACTAATTTTTTTCATCAATTTTCCAATTTAAACATGAACAAACTCACGTCGCTTCTATATGATCGATTCATAAAAATCATTTTTAAATAAACTTTGTGAAATATGTTCATGATTATATTTCTATTTTGTTTGATTCATTTGATTTACGCTCAAGTGTACAATGTAAATTCTTTCAATGAGAATGGTTCATCGGCACTGCCGGTAGAACAAAGTCTTCGCAGAAAATCTTGTCCCAATGGTTATCAACAATTAGGAAAACAGTGTGCGCGTATAATCCAAAAAGAACCGACTTATACATGTCTAAATAGTGCCCAACTACAACCAGACGGATCTTGTGTGCGACGTGTCGCTAAAAATTCTGAATGTGCTGCTGGATTTATTCGCGAGGGAGGCGTATGTACGCGCATACGAACAACTTCGCGTAATCTTGTATGCAGTAATTCATATTCTTTGAGAGCTGACAATACTTGTGTGAAGCTTGAACAACTTCCAGATAAAAACGCGTGCCCTGTTGGCTCTGAAGCAAAAGGATCTACATGTGTTGTTCATACACTTGAATCACCTATACTTGATTGCCCTGAAGGTTTTCAATTACAAGGAAGAGCCTGCGTTATTGAAGAAACTTATGACTGTACTCCAGCTCACCCTGTTGCTCCCGTCTCTGGATTTTTTGAAACCAAAAATATTCCAAT
This sequence comes from Ophryocystis elektroscirrha, assembly GCA_030141585.1. Classification (NCBI taxonomy): domain Eukaryota; phylum Apicomplexa; class Conoidasida; order Neogregarinorida; family Ophryocystidae; genus Ophryocystis; species Ophryocystis elektroscirrha. The sequence continues at coordinate 15,980 of JAQIFP010000016.1, forward strand.
AGACGATAATAACAATAATAATAATAATGAACCTTTAAATCAATTAGCAACAAATGCAATTAATAATATCAATCAGTTCAATGACGCAGTATTTAATACTTCCTTTGCTCAAAGTAATCTTATGAACAACCATTCCCAAAATATTGGTTTCAATGGTCAATTATTTAACAATGCGCAGAATATTTCAGACGGACGTGTGAAAGATAATATTAATAGCTTTCGATTCAATGTGCAAAACAATCAAGGAAACACATTTACAAATGAATCTATCAATATGAGGTATTCAAACGACCCTATCTTGACTTATAATGCTGACATTATAAAAAATAATACTAACCCACAGCAGCTTAGTTTAAATCAAATCCCAGTTGTTTCATTTAACTCATTACCACAGAATCAGCAACAGTACTTGACTTCCACGACTTATAGGCCACAGCAACTACAGCAACAAATTACACAGCAGAAAAACAGACAACAAGTACAAAAAAATCAACAATTACTGTCGAAATTGCAGCAACAGCAGCAAGCAGTGAGTAACACGATAAGAAGTTCATTAGGTCAAGAAATCGATAGTTCTAGAAGCATAGCTATAGCTCCAACTCCGATGGCGCCTTTTTATAACATGACAACACCGCCAAATATGGTATCAGTTAGCGGCTCAAGATTATCAGTTATGTTACCCAGAGGATTACAAGCCAGAAACCCGTTTGGATTCTTGAATGTTTTCTCAGGTAGTGCTAATGCTGCTAGATCTCGAAAACCAAATCAAAACTATGGGATGCAAAACAATGGACAACAAAATGTCGAGATGCAAAATAATGTAGAGGATAATGATTTGAAACAAAATAGGAATCAATTAAACGCTACAAACGATTTAAATAATCAACAGTTTAGAGTAAAAACACCCAACGGCCAGAGAATGGGTAGTCAATACATCAACGCTCAGGTGAACAATTTACAGCAAACTGGACAGCTGGTCAACAGACAGGTTAACAATACACGTTTTTATCAAGAAAACAAACAACAAATGAATAATAGACTACAATTTAATAATGGACAACAATTTAATAATGAACAACAATTTAATAATAGACAGCAATACAATAATGGACAGCAATACAATAATGGACAGCAATACAATAATGGACAGCAATACAACAATGGACAGCAATTCAATAATGGACAGCAATTCAATAATGGACAGCAGTTCAATAATGGACAGCAGCCCAATAATGGACAGCAGTTCAATAATGGACAGCAGCCCAATAATGGACAGCAGTTCAATAATGGACAGCAGCCCAATAATAAGCAACAGCTCAATAATGGGCAGCAATTCGCTAATAATCAGAAGTTAGCTAATGGACCGCAATTTAACAATGGCCAACAGATTGATAATGGACAACAATTTGATAATGGACAGCAGTTTGATAATGGACAACAGTTTGATAATGGGCAACAGTTTGACAATGGACAACAGTTTGATAATGGACAGCAATTCGATAATGGACAACAATTTGATAATGGGCAGCAGTTTGATAATGGACAACAGTTTGATAATGGACAACAGTTTGATAATGGACAACAGTTTGATAATGGACAACAATTTGACAATGGACAACAATTTGACAATGGACAACAATTTGACAATGGACAACAATTTGACAATGGACAACAATTTGACAATGGACAACAATTTGACAATGGACAACAATTTGACAATGGACAACAGTTTGATAATGGACAACAATTTGATAATGGAGAGCAGCTCAATGATAATATACAGATATCTGGATTGAGCAATACTCAACAATTTATTATTGGACAACAACTTAATAACGAACAACAATTGAATCGTCAACGCTTCAATGACCTATCCAATCAACAAGTCATTGAGCAACAACTTAATGTACTCCAAACAGAAAGTCCTGTAAACCTTTTCCGAAATAACACAACACAGCTTACCAGCGGCACTATCATTACAAATAATGCATCACAACAACCACTATCAACAACTACTGAAGAAACGCAAAAAGTGACTCAAACTATCAGAAATTCTCAATCAATAGCAGCGAATTCGGTATTAACACCTACTATGATGACATCAAGATTACCAGTAGTAGGACAATTTAGTTTAGCTACTAAAGATATACAAGCTCAAGCGCAAACACAACCTAACTTTTTATTTGACGCCACTCAAACAGATGTAATATCACAAGCATCTGTTGTAGAAGATTATGTTGCTGCATCAACTTGTAGAAGAACACGTGTTCAGCCTGCAACAAAAGTATGCAGACAAGGTGTATTAGATGGAAAAATGTGCCGTATAGACTCTTATATACAGCCTATTCAAACTTTTGGAGGTGTCGCTGAAGAAGTTGTGCCTTCAGTTGCAGTATGTCCTCAAGGATTTAGTCCGAATCCGGACAACCCAGATAGTTGCATTGTTCAAGATGAAATGCTACCGACATTTTATTGTCCAAATGGTTCTACAGAGTCAGGGGACGATTGTGTCATAGTTCAAAATAGTATCGCTACTTGTGACGCTGGTTTTGCCTTAGAAGGCAAAATATGTGCACAAACACAGTTTGTACCACAGACAGTTGAATATACTGTAACGTACGCTTGTGTAGGCAAAGAATGTTCATAAACTATTTTAAAATATTTTTATATTACATGGTTAAATAACTAATTTATGAGAACAAAAACATAATGCCTAATTAATTTGTTTCTTCTTCCTCTTCAGATGACATTTCATCTTTTTCTTTTTGAATAATTATTTGAGCTTTTTTGACAATATTTTGTTGATTTAAAGCGATACGATTGAAAATTTCATTGGCAGCCCTCATAGCTTTAGTTCTACTTTCGGCTTTCTTCTCTGTTGTACTATCTTTAGATTTCGCTTCACGAATAGCATTTATCAAGGCATTGCGTTGATTTCTCAAACTATCACTGCAACGAAATTTGTGAAATCAAATAATCTTACATATGGACACTTTTTAATTTTTCGAAGTTTTTTTTCATATATACATCCAACGGGTCGTCGCTTTCTCCATATGGAGTAGTTTCCGTATTGTAATCGGGATTTAGTTCTTTATCAATAAGACCTTCTAGCTGCTCTAATTGCTCCTCAAGTTTTCCCATCATATTTAAAGTGTCACTATTGAGTAATTAATAAATTAATTTATATTAATAATTGATTAGTACAAATAATTAATTAATACTATTAATAATTATTATTTATTATATATATATATATATATATATATAAATATATATAGTAAATATTACAGTATACAGTATATACTCTAGTTGTAAGTAAATGTTATGTTATTGCAAATAATTTTTTTACATGTTAGTAGCAGTTCGATCAAAGTATATGTCATCTTCGTCAAATAAACGGGCGTTGAGTTCTTGTTTTGTCTGAAAAACAGTGTGATATAATTTGTTTCATATACGTTTTCCGAAAGTTGATAATCCTCGTCATCGTCAAAAGTACCGAAAAAACTTTCAATTAAAGTTTCGAGAGATTCTTCAGTAACTTCACCTGTAGTCTATATATATACAACAAGCGTAATAATTACGGTTTTTTGTTTCTTCTGTCCTTTCTTAGACTGTAAACTTTCAATCTGATTTAAGCTACAACTATTATATTACTGTTACTTTTCCAAGGAGAGTTTGTTGCTTGCTTGACAATTCTTGATAAATTGGACTATTCTTGATACCAGATATATTCAGTAACCCTGGGGCAAGTATTAAAAATTTATGTAATACCAGTTTCAAAATTATAAAACTTATATAAAGCATCTTTCTTTCTACAATCTTTATCGAACTTTTCACTGCAAGATATCAGTAACATACAAATTATCAATACTCATGATTTTGAGTTATAACATTCACGGCTTCTTCAGTTAATCGTCCTTTCTCATCAAATATTGCCTAAAACGGAGTCAGTGATCTAAAGGTAAAATTATTACTACATATTTTGTACAACACAAACAGTTCTTATAAATGTATATATAATGTATATATAATAAATATATAACGTATATATAATGTATCTACGTTTTTATATAATTTTTGTACTAATAATTATAATAAATTTATATAAAATTGATTTTATAATAAGTCTGCTTTAATATATACATTAACAGCAGTATACTAGAAATTATATTTTATCGCAGTTTTTGATTAAATAATTTTTTTAATTATTTTGAAAGAACAATTATATCGATTAAATATTCGTTTTATCAATTTACTTTGCTCGTTTCGTCTGTTTTCAGACAAAATTTTGGAGATAAGTCATCAACTTCTTGCAACATATAAAAACGACGAGCTTCTGGATGCCCTATTTATAAATTAAGGGTTTTGGGACAGGATACCAAACACAAGTTTGTCTCCAACTTCAAGAAACACGTATTCGCTTGAAGTTATCAATGTATCTAATACATTTCAATTGATAGGATTCATTACCGTTCTTCCAAGTTCCATTGGTGCTTATATCATAAATGAAAACACTAGTTTCTAGCCAAGCATACATTAGCGGAAGTTTTACCTCCTTTTTTGAACTGTATTATTGCATGGCAACTAGAAATTCGAGGATTTTTGTAAACAATATCATTCTCATCATTTGAACCTAAATTATTAATTTCTCATTATTGTAAGTAATAAAAACCACAACTTATTATAATTAAAATCTATTTATGCTTATATATGCCTTATAACATTTATTAATAGGTTCACATACACATATCTATGTGTATATGTATATATATATATATATTTGCGATATATAAAACATGCAAAGGTATTTCCGTGTAATCAAAAGTAAGAATAGAAGCAGCTTTCATACTATAGTTTGAATGCGTTTTATATAATATAAATATATCAATTGATGTATATATTCTATATTGGATAGTTTTATATAATATTAGATAATTACATAAATTAAAATTACCTATAGTATAATGATCTTTTTCACCAATCTTATACTGCTCAATCACTGAACCTTCACGTATAACATCAAGGGAGAAACATCGAAGTGGTAAACCGGCCCTATAATATAAAAAAAAAAAAAGAAGCTGTACCAAGTTGGCTTATTATAAGTTCTTTTTATCTGTAACATACTCGTGCCTAATATGAACCAGATACCGATAATCTCAAATTTACTAAAACAAGTAATTTATTGTTTCAGGTAGATGTATAACTAGTTACTCCAAAGTGATACTATTGACGAGTCTATATATCCAAAATTAGAGCAATTAAATAATCAACATGATTTAGTTGAGTATCTAAACTCCATTGCAGAAAGACCTAATCCGGACAAAATATGCTACGCTATAGCCGATTATTACTTGACAAAAAACGATGAAAAAAAAAAAAAAAAAAAAAAAAAAGAAAATACTAACACAGCTTTAAATTCTTATTTATCGAACTATAAATCATTGGATTCTGAAAAACAACTAAAACAATGTTATTGTCAAGCTCAAGTTCATCCGTTAGTGGGAAACTGTTTACATTGTGGTCGCATAGTCTGTGAAGTAGAAAAGAAGTGCAGTTTTTGCAATAAAGAACCTACTAAACCAAATGCTTACTGCGTAAATCCCTATCTAAAAGATTTAGTGGATCCTCAAGAGGAAATTAGTTTAAATAAAGGTAATATATAGCTACGTTAGATTTATTGCTGAAAAATCTGCATTATTTAACAACAAACAACCCTATATTTTACTGCTACTGATATATCAACTAAATAAATATTACTTAAGTAAAAGTGCTACGACATCTATATCTAATCTCTTTTTATTTTACACAATATTCATATATGTTTGTAATCTAAGCTTATTTCCCTTTCAGTAATATATGTCCTGATTATACTGATATATTCATTCTTATGGTTTAAATTGCAATTTCATACAAAGACTAAACTTCCAGTTGTAGATACACGGTCATATACATCTTTTTGACATATACATATGTATACATATACATATATATACATATATATACATATATATACATATATATACATATATATACATAAACACATATATACCTATATGTATGCATATATATATGTATTTATTATATTGATAAAATATTATGTATACAGCAATTGAACTGAAGAATAAGCTGTTAAGTTTTGAAGCAAAAAAAGATGCTCAAACAAGAATAATTGATGAATCTACTGATTGGTTTGCCGAAGCACAAAACATATGGCTTCATGAAGATCAAAGAAAAGTGGCTCATGAACAAGGAGTGGCAGAAGACTTCAAAGATAAAAGTAAACTAATTTTAATAGTGTAAAAAAAAAAAAATTTATATTATTCAAGTGTATACAAATAAATTATATTATAATATATAATTGCAATTATCATAATTATATAGTACAACAAAAATATACGTTTTGCATTTATTTAATACATTTCATTATATGCAAGTATCACATATACTTATTTGTTCAATATACAGATGTCAAGCAGCTACTTATTGGCGTAAATAAACAAGGAGAGTTTTACAAGGAATTTGCGGTTGTAGAAGATTTGGACGTGAATACTAAAACAAATGCTTTTTTGCAGCAGTTGAAGATGGAGGGTGAGCAAGAAATGTCGTATGATGAGTATCTCAATAAAGTAACTAAAAATAAAGTAAATCCTATTCAAAAATCCGAAGTTTACAATACGCTGTATTCTGTATTTGATGCAGAAAACACTATCAAACATTAAATCACCAAATCATCAAATAAAAATTATAACTTTGATTTCAGTGGAAGCTGTGCTATTTTATATATGTTGAAAATCTGTAAAATCCGCAAAATTAAATATTTTTTTTTTCAAATTCGACACAAATAAATACATACAAACAAATATATCTATACACAAAAGAAATAATAAAAATATTAAATTGTAAAAATAAAAATACATACAATATATTGACTAGCTAAAATAATAATATAAGATCTGGAGTTCAGTCAATTACATGCACTCAGTCTTATCAGGAACAGGCACACATTTAACTGCGACTGTTGAAAACTATGGCTGATAGACGATACGATAGTGGTGATTCGCTTGGTCAAGATGACGCAAATACCGGCCATACTATGCGCGATCATTCTGTATCTCCGGGTCGTGGAGGAATGTCAAGGGTATATATTACTTATAACTTATGCTTCTTTTATAGAGTAGCAGACCTCCACCTGCTGGACGTGTATACGTTGGAAATCTTCCCGTAAGATTACTTAGTACATATAAAAATGATATGCATACTAGAATATATATAAAGTTAAACGGTTTTTTCTAGATTTACTATGGAACAAATTATTTTAATAAAATATAATTGGTTTTTTTTTTTGCAGAACAACGCGGATAAAAAATTAGTAGAGGATTTATTTACAAAGTTTGGTCGCATAGTGGAAATATCCGTGAAGCGAACGATAAGTGGAAGTCCTTTTGCCTTTGTTGAATTTGAAGATGCAAGAGATGCTCAAGACGCCATTCAAGGTATTTGGATTGGACGGAGAATCGCCTCCTGTGCCTCTTTGGATCATCTGTTGGTCTGTAGAACGTGACGGTTATAAAATCGATGGATGTGTCCTTCGAGTTGAAGTTCCTTTTGCTGCCAGGTCTGGACCACGCGGACAAAACACACGTAAGTCCACATATACGCAATTTGTTATTTGTACATAAATGTTGGTTGGTTTTTTTTTTCTTTTTTTTTTTACTATAACCTGATTATTTGATAATAGGCGGTCGTGCTGGTCCCCCTCGACGAGCTGACTTCCGAGTTTGTGTGCGTGGATTACCTCCAAGCGGTAGCTGGCAAGATTTAAAAGACCACATGCGAGAAGCTGGAGACTGTGTATACGGTAATTTGTGTTTAAATAGTCAACCTCCAAATCAAAAACTGGTCACATGATTCTTGATAGCTGATGTATTTCGCGACGGAACTGGCGTTGTGGAATTTGCTCGCCGTGAGGACATGGACTATGCTATTAGGCATTTTGATAACTCTAAATTTAGATCACATGAAGTAATATATACTCATTTATATATTGAATATATATCAATTATATATAATTATATTAAATTATATATAAATATACATAGTTATATATTTATATATATATTGATATATACATAATTATAAATTTATATATATATATTAATATATAATTTATTAATTAATATAATTTTTTATAGGGTGAAACAAGTAGAATTAGTGTGACTCGAATGGAAAATGAAGATTTCCGATATTCGCGATATGATTCAAGGCGATCTCCGGATAGTCGTGGTGGACGACATTATAGAGGAAGATCGCCTTACGATTATCATCGCGATTATCGTAGAGAAGATTACCGTGGACGCTCTTATAGCGCTCCTAGGTATAATAGACGTTCAGATTCTAGAACAAGATCACGTTCTAGAAGTTATCGTAGACATCGTTAGTTTTTTTTTTTAAATATGACTCATGTGTATGTCGAAATTTAAGATGTTCTTATTCTAAACAACGATGTTTAAATAAAAAGATATTTCCACTAAAATTATATTGTACCAACTAATCCTGTAAAAACAGTTATTATGTGAATAAACATAGTTAAAATCTAATTATATAATAGATGCTAGTAGTTAGTGTAATCGTAATGTATAAATAAATAAATAATGACATACTTGGGTTCGGAACCAGCTGAACTGCTTATGCTACGTGCCCGTTTATGTGGTATAAATACAGATGCTCAAACTATTCAAGAATTATCGGCACGAATGAGAACTTCAATAGACGAAAATATACAAAATATGATGATACAAATATGGGCAACAAATATACACGAATCGAAGCATGATTATGATCGCTTATTAGCATTATTTTATTTAGCAAATGATGTTATACAATTGTTAAAAGGAAGTTTTAACAGTTTACATTATCGCTATAGATTCTTGAAGCCTATAGGTGAAGCCATATTTTTGATACGCACTACTTGCCCTGAATTATTACCCAAGATACTTCGCATATATAATATTTTAAAGGAACGTAATATATTTGACCCACAAACACTACACTATTTATATTCCATTATACAAACTCAGGATATACAATTAATACAAACGAATATTCTTCCTAAATTTATTCAGCATATTTCTCCTAATAATATTCCTCAGTTAATTTCTAAGCATAAAATGACAATAAATAATACTCCAACTACCGTCGCTTCTAATCTACCTACAATTATTTTGCATAATACCACACCTACTCCTTCAATTGACGTTTACTTAAAAGTCATAAACAACAAATATAATCAGTTTAACAGACCCAAACAACCTCAAGTTATTTTTAATATGGATGCCGAATTAATAATACGGATCCAAAATTATAAAATACCACCTTCCGCTAAAGTTTTGCCAATAGAAGCTAAATGGATCGAAGAATACAAAAAATTATTAGAAAATTATAAAGAATTAATAAATAATATAAACTCCAAAATAGATAGACGCCAAAAAGAAGAAGAAGCTAGTAGGTATACTATCGGATTAAAAAATAAAGTTTGTGCTTCATCTGAAAAAATATTATTTTTATACAAAAAAGAATGGGCTCTACGTATAAAACAACAAATTTTTGATAGAGCCAAATTTTGGCATTTATTTAGTTTGATGGAACCTTTGGTTGAAAGATGGGATTATTTGAATAATCTCTTGATAACTGTAGAAACTGAACTTAAGAGACGAAATTCCGATGTTAAAAATATTTAATTTTATGACAATATTACATTTTTGACTTAATTGGTTAATGTTTTATTTTTAAAACTACAATTAATGTATATCAATCTACGAGTTAACGATAAAATAAAAAAAAAAACTATTTTATTTTTTTCTTAACTATTTTTCATCAAAATCGTAATTAATTTTTAAAATCAAGTTTGTTTATGTCGCTTAAAAAAGACATATTGTTTTGTTAGTAACGTTTACATAGTCGTTTTAAATATGGGAAAAATTTTTAATAAATTTTTAAGAAACCATCAGAATTCAAAATTCTATCAATACGCGCTTCATTCGTTGTCTTTTTCATATATAGTACTTTTATGGCAGCATAATTTGAATTTTAAGAAAACTAGCAAACACATACAATATGTATGGTATAGAAGTTTGAATATTTTGAAAACACCATTTATTTTTTCCCCATATAATGACAAGGTATATATATATAGATTTCTATATGTGCATAAAGTCATAGTTATAATCATTTAATATGCAGACTACGTTACCAACAAACCTATACAATTCAATGTATGAATTATTCATTAAGACAGAAATTGAGAAAAGTAATACTGATAATAATTCTAGGCATGTTAGAGGAAGGGTTTACCAAACATGATATATACCAGTTGCTAGAATATGTAATTATTGTACATACATCCTTGATTAGCTAGAAATCTCTCCCGAGGTTATATCCAAAATTTGCAACATACCGCAGCTATTCAAATTAAGTGACATAATGCATATTTTTGAAAAAATATTTGAAGAATATAAAGAAAGAAATGAGTAACTTTTTATGAATATCTATATATACTACAGAGATATGATTAATCGCTTAACAACAAAGCTAAAACTTATCTCGAATGACAATCACCCTGTTTTAAAGTAATTTTGAGTTTAATTTTATATTATAATAAAAAATTTAGATAAATAAGTACTATTTTAAAAATTATACACAAATTATTGTATACCTTTATCTTAATATATGTGTAAACTAAAAATTTTTTTTTTTTTTTTTTTCAGGAGAACAGTGCCTTAATTATCAATATTCAAAGTTGCAGTAAAATAATATATAAATCATAAGTTTAAGTTTTTTACAATAAAAAATTATTATATATTTATACAATTTTAATCATGTAAAATTGAGAAAATCTTCAAAGTAAATTATTTATGTTTATTTTGCTGGAACATTTTACTCTGGAGCAACTATAGTTTTTTTTTCAGTAAAGAATCCCGGTTCTTTTTCAACATTTAAATAAACCATTGAGTTGCCTCTAGAAGCAAATGATTTGAGTTGCTCGAAAGGAGAAGCAACATTTATGCCACTCTATGAACAGAATTATACATATATATATATAGTTACCGCTGCCATTTCAGCATCTGTCATTTTCTTTGTAGATTTTGTAAAGTCTTGTATTCCACAAATGTTAGCTAAAGGTTTTTCAGGTACTTCATTTTCTAAGTTATTCATATAAGCTTCCAAAACAGCTTTGTTAAAGAAAGCGTCTACAGCTACAGGTCTTTCTATGGTACGTGTAACTGGTATAGCTACTGGTACTTCCACATATCTGAAGTGATGAATAAATTATTTATATGAGAGCATTTTTCATTTATATTATGCAAAATCATGTAATAAATAATTACTATAGAAAATCGTAGCGTATATATAATCACACCCCATATATATTTAAAAACGGATTATTACCAAATTTTAATACTGTAATAATTACAATATTACCCAAAAATTATTTTATTTATAATAAATTTATAAGTTACCTCGGTCTAAGTCTTGGACAAATAAACTCTTGAACAACGTGAAGCTCGACAGGAATAGGCACGTTTCTATCCACAAAAACCTCAACTGGAACCGGTTTGTAATGCGCAAGAGGTATTTCAACAGGTTTAGGAACGTGTTTATATTGCGGTTCAAGAACGTTTCTGTACACGTGCTAAAAGTCATGAATAATTCAATAGAGACTTTTTACTTGAACATAAGGAATCTCAATAACTTCATCAACAGGTCTTCCGGATACGTCATCAAGCTCTTCAGGACCTTTCTTGAAGTTCGAGTCCTCCATTCTTTTTCGGAATGTCGAGTCTCCTTCTGAAGTAGATTTCTTTGTTGTTTTCGAAACTTTCTTCGTTTTTTGCGTAACTCCATCCTTCTCCATAATTGGTTGGCTTTTATCATCGAAAAGAGGAACCTCTTCGTAATCTTGATCGTCATCAGACTGCGTGTCATGACAAGCATTTGCTGGATAGTATGCTTGCGATTTTAGGTGTACTTTCTCTTTCAATATCTGAAATTTATAAAATAAATATTGCAATTTGATTATTTTTAATAATTAATCATAACTCGATAAATTTGATACCATTTCAAACTCCTCTTCGGGAATTTCGACGATTTCTTCTTTAATAGTTCTTTTGGGAATCGGAATGATGCGTTCTTGAAGTAAGTATCTTGGTTTCTCCACTAAAATCTCTTTTTCCGTTACAACGGGAACTTCAACCACTCGATCTATGACGTGTACTTGAGGCACTTCAACTTTTTTTTCTTCCGCTACATATTTGGGTATTTCGATGACACGCTCAGTAACGTTAGTTCTGGGAAACGGAACTGGTCTGATCGCTTTTCTTTTTTCGGAGACAGTCTCTATTCTCTCAACATATTGAACGTGAGGAACTTCTGTGACTGTTTCGACGACAGCTGGTTTAGCCACAAATACATCTCTATACTGAAAAAAAAAAAGAGAATAAAAATATAAAAAAAATATTACTCTGGCGTCTGGTTGAGCATCAATTTTATGAATTCCCATTTCCTCCATTTGCTGCTCAGAAATTTGGTTCAGTACACTGAATCCTTGAGATTCAAGGTCTCGAACCACGTCTCTAATTGGTGTACGGGAATTATTTTGCTGGTTAGTATTCATTCTCGTGAAGCATGCAAAAATGTGGTTCTATTTTTTAACGTGCACCAGATTCCGCACGTATTGCATCCACAATTATTTTAAATATTTGAAGATAAGATCCACTAATATTTTGTATCTTCATTATTATTAAAAAAATGACCGATAAGCAGAAAGATGACAACTTGGACATCCGCTCTTTACTTCAGCCAGGAACTATTATTCCTTCAGATAAATATCCCAATGGGAGAACAATTATTTTGAAAGATAACCCTTTGCCTCAGGAACCTATTTTCAAAGGAGAAGAAATTAGAAAAGACTGGGTATTATTTATTAATAAATTACAATAAAAATGTGTTTTATTTTGGTTTGCAATTATTTACACATATATATATATTTATATATATATATATAAATCTTCGTACACACATATAAAATATTTAAGTATTATTGTTACTAAACACATATATGTATATATATATAGCCCTCCTAACGTTTTGAAGACATATACTTATGTGCACATCTGCAATATTATACTTATATATAAGAAAGTAAATATTTTTGTCAACATCCTCATATATAAATTACTTATAGTATGCATAGATTATTATATTATTAAATTTTGTACGCATTAACATTATATATGAAAGCCACAATTTAAAAAAACAAGGAATCTTTTTAATTATGTATATAGACAACTTGTATACTTGTAGTATAACAGTGATTTTTGTTATTGAAAATAAAGCATTTTGTACATAATGCGTTTCCAATATATCTTTAAATATATAAAAAGCATATGAGTTCATATGTTTACGTATATATGCCCGTATTTATTATAAATAATAAAATTTACTCAAAAAGATGATAAAAATAAAAAAAAAAAATACTTTGTCTATAAAGGGTTTTTTTTTCTATTATAATTGGGATATTTAAGGGTTTATAAATAATAACGCATTTTTGTAGGAATACGTTACCGCTGCACGTCCTATAGAGTTGCATGAAAGAATATATGAAATACCAACAGAGCGTGTTGTTCAAACGGTGGTTCCAAAGGTGCAAGTTCGCGAAATTGTAAAGCAAGTCCCTAAAGAGGAAATTGAGTACATAGACAAGCGGATTCCTTTAGAGCATGAGCATGTGATAGACAAATACGTAGAGGTTCCTGTCGCAGAAGGAACAGAGACCAAATATGTTCCAAAAGTCGAAGTCTTGGAACGAACAATTGAGGTCAAAAAACCTACAAATAAAATAATAGAGAAACCCGTTGACGTTCCGCGCATAAAAGAAGTGGTTCGTTATGTGGAATCAGATACTAATGTCGAGCAAGTTATTCGCTATATTCCGAAAAAAGAGGGCGTCGAGCCAGATGAATACCTTAAATATTTTCAAGAAGGGAACGGTATATAAGGCTTTAAAACATAATATATATATATATTTTAGACGCTAATCTAGAAATTATGCAAAGAAGAGCAAGACAAAACGTAAGCTAATATTTCCGTATTATTCTTTGTTTTGATTAATTAATAAATTTATTAATAAATTAAATAATTATCAAACTTCAGATTAAAAGCAATCGCATGGACCGTGTAGACCAGCTTCTTATTCCTAAAATTACTAAGACTGTGGAAGTTAACAAAGAAATACCAGTCAACGTAGTTGTGCCGCTGCCTTTCGTTGTTCCAAAGTACGTACTTTTCACTTTACGCATATTTTTGCGCACATATTTGCACAGTATATTTGCTAACTATTACCGTGTATTTTGTGCACTGTATGGAATCGCAAATATGTGCATATTATTTTTGAAGCCAATAACTTACAGCGTCTCTGTGTAATAAAATACATTTAGACGTTTATTTTGCTTCAAAGTATTCAAATATATGCTTCAATTTTTATTAAATCTTCATTTATAGACCAATGGAAGTTCCGGTTGAAGTTCCTGTGATAAGATTTAGAGACCATTTTATTCCAGTGCCTGTACGAAGAAGAGTCATTCCTCGAATTATCTTCACAGACGAAGTTTTTGAAGTACAGTGTGTTAAGGAAAAACCAGTATTGGTTGTTGAAGATGAGTTCAAACCTGTTCCTGTGAACGTTAAAATTCATCTCAAAGAGAAAGATATTCAAATTTCTCCAATGGATCCTGCCGAACTACCACAGTCGGATTTACATGCAATGTGGATGAGAGTCAACGCTGATTTATTATCCCAAGCACGCGAAGATGGAAGAGATATCAAACTGTACGAAGAAAATAAAGATAGTAATATTAAAACTGATCTTAATGATGTTGACTTGGGACCGGTTCCATTACATCCTGGACATCCTCTGATGATGACCTATCTTCAAAACCAATGGGCTCAAGTACCTACTACGCTGACACATAATTTATATACGCCTGAGTTTTTCAGATTACATGCTGGTACTTTAGATTCTATATTAAACCCACAACCACATCAAGTAAACATAACTGCTGAACAAGCAGCCGCTATTGGCCCATTACCAGAAGAAATAATTCCAAGTCCTTTCTCGGACATCGATACTTTCAAAAATCATCAACAATTACTTAAACAAAAGAATTATCAACAGCAACAAAATTCTACTTATAAATTCCATGTTCCATTAACTGAACAAATACCACAACCGAAAATATATAATTAAAAAACAACATATTCATATATTAGTTTTTTTATGACTTTTTTGTATGTTCATACAATCGAAAAAAAATTACTCTCTGGTTTTATGTTACGTTGAAATAAATTAAAAAAAAATAATAATATTATCGTAACAAATTCTATTAATTTGAAAATATAAAAAAAAATATTAATGTTTCGCAAAAATTTATTGGATGAGTTTAAATATGCATTGGTGAATATTTTGACTTCTTGAGAAATGCATTCAAATCAATCAAATAAAGGTTGCTTACAAAAAAAAATGATATAAATTTATATCAAATAATATCTAAAGTTTTGGTCAGACTATTTTCTTATAATTTTTTTCCATTAACATATTTTTGCTTTTATTTTATTGTTTGTATTCATGCAACAACCAAAATTATTTAACCATGTTAAATTCAGCTCTTCTTAGATTGTATTAAGAAATCTTGATTAAAGTCGCAAACATTGCGATTACGTATAATAAATTGCACTACAGCAAAAATATCAAATAAATGAAAACGATAATTAAAAGTTTTTGGTCATAAAAAGTAAAAAACATATTTAATAGATATATTTTAAATTGTATACTCAACCTACTAAAATATAACTTTAAGAAGTTATACAAAAAGTGTAAATTTTACATCATTGTAAATACAAAAAATTTTAGTTTTAATAAATTCAGATGGCTATTACCATCATAAAAAATTGTTCTAGAACGTTTATTCGTGTTTCTCTTCTTTGTTCTTGCAATCTTTGCCATGGCAAGAATAGGTGATAGTGACTTCAACGTGAGGTTTGGTATAGATAGTCTTGGAGCAGGTTTTTCCGAATAAATGGAAATGTTCTGGGCAGACTAATTTAGGAACACTGTAGAGACCGCATTTATTTTCGAGTTCAACAGTTCCACTTGGGCAATATACTTCAGGTAAAACTTCTTTTTCTTTATAACATTCTTTGGTTTCCTCGTTGTAGTTGAATTCTTCTGGGCATACTGCTGATGCTCTGATTACTTTTTCTTCAAAACCTCCTGGGCGGTTGATTGGAGCTATTAAAACATCAATTTGGCACATTTTTCCATCGAAAATTCCTTTGGCACAAATTGGACGTGCTGGTTCGGTAGTGATACGCTTACAAGTTTTAGCAATAATATATTCCTCAACAACTGGCTTTGGTATTTGTAATTCATATGCAACCTCTTCTTTTCCTGGAACCGGTGTTGGCGTTACTTCTTTTTCTGATTTAACTGAAAGTTCTTTGAATTTTCTTTGTGGTGTGCAGTCGTATGTTTCTTCGAAGACACAGCTATGTCCTTTAAGTTTATACTCTTTAGGACAGACGTAGTCTGGCAATTCAGTTTTATACATGGCGCACTTATCTCCTTTAGGAATGGTTCCAGCAGGGCATATTGCTTTTCCTGGCAAGGCTACAGTGGTTACGCAGTATTCTTTAGAACGCAATACATATGTTTTGGGACATACGATTTCAGGGGAGGCTTTGATTGTTTTTACACAAAGGCCATGAGAATCGGTAAATCCAATAGGACATTGAGTTTCCTTGCCAATATAAGCAACACATTTTCCCTCAATTAAATAACTTTTAGGAGGGCAAGTTATTTCAGGTGTCTCTGTAATAGTCTTAGCACACTCTTTGCCAATAGGAATAAAACCTTCTGGGCAGTGTTGTACTTGGTGCTTAGTTTCATCAATAACGTCTGGAAGATGAGAACTTGCTGGGTCTGCAGAGGTTGCAGCGATATAAGCGACTGAAAGTAAAACGGCTATTTTAGAGATCATGATCTTTCAAACAATAGTTGGATGATATAAACTGATAATTTCTTTGCTAAATACCGCTTCTACTCAATAAAAGCGCTTTAAGTACCTCGAAAATTCGAGTTACAAACAAATTTATTTGAAAGTTTTTTCACATTTTCTTGATAATAGTAACGAGTTTTAAAAATTTAAACTATAATACCATGATAAAATATAGTAAACAAACCGCTCAATATTTTGTTTTCACTAATTTTCTTTATTTTAAGATTTTGTTATTCATCAGCAGCGTCGACTCTGAAAAATACAAAATATTTAATATTTCACAATATTAAGAATTTTTTATCTTTTATAAATATTTAAGAATAATCTTATCCAATTAAATAACAAAACTATCGAAAATCCAGTGTGATTAATTATTTGATCTGAATAAGATAATTTGTGAGCAGTAAATTCAATGAAACGAGGGTGCAATTTGTTGACGCGACGACTTATTTTATTCCTTATTTCTGTTGATATGTAAAAATTTGAGTATTTCAAGTATGAAATATCTTTTAATACATCCCAGCAATGCTCGTTCTTTTTCACTATAAATTTGATGATATTATTGATTTTTTTTAAATCACGCTTTGATTTATCAAATTCATAAAATATGTACTGGACAACAAGTTTGAATGATTCAAGTATATGATTTCTTGAGACTGAATAGTATTTAACGCCTTGTACAGTAATTAATTTCAAATCTTTTCTATGTTATGATAAATCATCAAACAATACCTACAAGAGTAAGTCGGAAGGAACCGTGTTTAAAATATCAAATGTAAGGATTAGTTTTTTGCTTATACTAATCATTTCTGGTCTTAGAAAATTTAAAAGCTGATTATACTCTGCTTCTTCCTTTTCCTTAATCGATTCATATATCGATTTATACATTCTTGACGATATATAGCTATCATCATATAAGTACACATGTGATAAAGATTCACACTCTACTAGTCTTTCTGCTAATATGGCTTGTATTGTATTATAAAAATGTTCATTAATAGATTTGAGTCTTAATAAATTATACAACGATAGGTAAACTAAAATATTCTTTAATAAAACTGGATGGCTAAATACTTCAATAACGGTCTCATATGTCATAGAATGCATGCAATCCACAGTATCATGATTCTTGATAAAATTTATAATTAATGTTGAAATGAAATAAATTATAACAATTCTATAATGTTTCAATTATAAGAACAAAAAAATTTATTCAAAAGAAAAAAAAATTATGATGAACAAGAGTTTGCAATTGTAGATGCACCAGGACGTGGAGGAGGTTCTGTCAAAAAAATTCTATAAATTGTAACTTACGCCTATTGCGCAAAGATTGGTCATACGGTCTCATACACATATCAAAGATTTTAGTTAACGTAGCGAATTCACCTAATTATATTATATAACATATTTATAGCCGATGGTATATCCAAATAAATTTTTAGAATCGCTATATAATTTTATGACTTAATATAATAAACCAAGTTAAGTTATGCTTTACCGTTAATAGCGTCATTAATAACATTTTGAAGAACGCTATTTCTTAGTATAAAATGTGGGTTCGTCTTTTCAACCAATTCTTTACGGATGTTAAAATCTCCAGGTGTATTTTTCTTCTATAATGTGAAAAGCATTTATGACTTTCAAATAATAATTTTTCTTTTGTTTTAAAGCTTATTCTATATATACCAGTCTATCACTAAATTTGTCAATCCACTCAGTCCAAAGTTTTTCGTCATTTTCTTCTTTGGAAAAAATTTTAAGCATTATTGACTGAATTTTGATTGCGAATTGACCGATGTCTTCCATATTTTTGAAAGAACGATCGTTTACGCCTAATCAACTTTGATTTAATTTTTATTACCGAATTCAAATCGTGTCTCGGCATCAGCCTTTCTCAGTTGCTCAATTAATTGATGCACTTGGTAGAAACTTAACGATCCAAAAGAACAAGAATTTTTAAGGTCATCCTCATTCCCTAAACACTTCTTTATTTTTTCCAAAAGGCCTTCAATCGATTCAATAGCAGCCTAAGTAACAAATACATATATTTATGAGCATGTATAAATGTGTTAGTGTATATTCCGTGCTTATAGTGATATAATGTATTTGAATGATGCAGTAACAGTAATTATTAGTTCCTATTACATATCCAATTGTATTGAGAGTGACCGTGTAATCCGCTGCCGTTTCTTGCATGACGTCTAAGAGGTTTTGAATAAGTAATTTATCAAATTCTTTTTCTTCTTCTATAAGACTTAAGCCCAATTTTTGACGCATACTATACAAAAAAATGACACTTTTAGAGTGATTACAGTTGATAATATGTATCTTCATAAACTGCATCAAAATTCTCTATCAGTGTTTCTTCAATATTAATATCTGGCAAAATAAAGCTCAACACTTCCAATAATTTCAGACAATTCCAGCGACATACAAAAGGTTGTTCTTTGTAGCAGTATCGACCCTGAAAAGAACCCAGAAATCGTTAAGAAAATTTATATATGATTGTTCTAGAAGTTTTCAAATATATTGAACGATATATTTATATACACTATGTATATGTCAACTGTATTAAAATATTATAGTGCAACATATTCCTAAACGTGAATTAAATCTATAGACAGGTTTATTTGCTACCCATGTATCCGAGGTATTAGGGACGTAATAAGGATTATAGCGTTCCATAAATCCATAGGGGCCATAGTCCATAGTGTCTCCTATATATAGTTTTTTAAAATACATTGAAACCTATAATGCTCATATTGTCTGTGTTCAGCACTCCGTGGACCCATCCATAAGCTTGCCATTTTGCAACTAATCTAAAGACAGGTTTTTAAAATGCTGATCATTAGATTTATTATAATATTTAACATGGTGTAACTAGCACATACATATATTAATTATAAGAATTAATAGTATTCAATATAAAACTCAGATACATGCATATAAATTAAAATATGTATTCCACGATATAAATATATATATAAATATATATATATTTATATATTTTATATTATATTATATATTTATATATATATTCATATATTTATATATATACAAATATATATATAAATATATATAAAGAAATATATATATCTATTTGGAATATACACTGAATTAAATATAACTTAAATTTTATACACAATTTTTACATAATTTACATAAATCGATTATATGAATATATATATAAATAAATAAACTGTACCTTGCCGTATTTTGAATTACTTCTCCAACCCATACAGCATATATGTTCTTTGAACTTGAAATATAGTTGGAGGCTAAGTAATCTTGAGGAAATTCTGTTTGCAGTTGTTCAATAGTAATTTTTTGCTTGGCTTTTTCTGTTAGTATATGAGGATACAAAAATAAAACAATGTAGTTCAATAACTGCATTTTAAGTGTTTTGGGTGCGTAGGCACTTGGCCCTTGTCGTCCAGATTCTGCATCGTATTGCTTAAATATTTCAAAAGAACCAAATCTATAATAAATGTGTCTTTGGAATTTAAATACCGGAAAAATGTTCTAGCTACCCGGACAATTATTGCACATCTTTCTTGTTTAGTTTTTCCGCAATGCTTAGGATCCCGAAGTACCCAATCATTTGACTAAATGATCACAGAATTAATATTCTTTATTCAACACAAATTACATATAATACAGTATACAACATCAATTTCTGTGTATATAATGGTAAAGATATAAAAGATTAATTTATTTATTTAAAACAATTTTTTCTCAGATTCCGTATGTCTATATTACATATCATCTATTTATAATCGTATAATTATTTTCTTGAAATTTAGATAGTAATATTCTTAAGCGTGAATGTGAGAATTTGACCAGAAACTTAAATACCTTTATAAGTAACTTTATTATACGTATATTTCATAAGATATATAAATTCTCAAAGTTAATTCAAATGTTTATATACTGACTTGTATTAAAGTAGCTGCCCTAGTCGTGGGTACATTAAGAGCAAAAAAGTGTTCGCTCATGAGGAACTACAGAAATATACAGCATAAATTGCATTTTACTTCTCGAATAGAAGATCTTAAAACTTTTCGGCCGTCTCCTTGTCTACTAAATGGAGTTAAACCACTCCCTTTAAGTTGAACGCAATAACTTGTTCCATCAGGCTTATTAAACATTTCGCCAAAACAAGTACAACATCCATCCCCTAGCTGAGCTGCAAACACTCCTAAACAAATTTAATTATCTTCATTTTTTACCAAATTGATGTCCTGCGTAACAATGAGACAGATAAGTTATTTTAGGTATAATCAGACTTCCAGAAAATACTTCCGTTAAAAATTCGTCCGAAACTTCTTTGGCTATGAACACACAAAAATTTCTTTAATCTTAATAATGTAATATACATATTTATGTATATATAATATGTAAATGTCTTAGAGTATAAGATATAAGTAGATATATAGATTAATGCTGCTAATAATATGATTGCATAGACAATGGTTTTATAGCACTTGAAAAAAGGTAAATATTTATTAATTTTGTTTGTTTGAATTTTAATTGTGTAACCATCCAAACAACTGCTTAATGTTTATATAATACTCTACTTTTTGGTTTCTATAAAAAATACTTGAATGAATTAAGCGTTCATTGTATAATACAGTAACTGTACGGATTTATACAGTAATTGAAAAATTTGTAAAAAAAGCATGATAAATCATACTGCCGTTTGCATTTCATGAATAATACATATGAAACAATTAGAAATGCGTATACAAATATATATATATATATATGTGCGCATATAGTAAATCAATATTACAAATATTACAGAAGTTATCTTATTTTATTAAAATTTAATGTTCCCAATGTCATTTATAAATGCATGGATAAAACTGTCAGTGCATGTTTGACTATAAGAAGTTATATAGCATGCAACAACATATTTACCAATTATATTTGTACATATAAGTATCTATAAAAATGGATGAATATATATAGATATATGTTCATGCAGGTGAATCATAAAATTAGACGCAAGCACACATATACTTTGATAACTCATATATGTACAAATAATTATTTACAGGTATACTTCTATATAATAATCATTAAGAGATGTGAGTATAAAATATCTCCATAAAATGATTAATCATACATTAAAGAAATATTATTATAAAAAATTAATATTCCTCATTCAATTTTATGCATTTTTATAAAGCTATTACATTGAAAGCTTCAAAAATGCATATATAACCACAAATATCTACATATATATTGTCGAGGTTTAAATAACAAGTCCTAGTTATAATTATGGAAATGTATGATGAGTACATGAATCAGAATTCATTAAACCAATAAGTTTTAGACAAGAATCAGATTTTAGAATTAATTGTGGGGATTTCATTTTCGTGGGTTTAGTCCTGTCGGAATAAGATAATACAGTTATTTATACTCAGAAAATATGTAATTTTCAACGATATGAATATCAGAACAGTCTCTTTCCACTGGTAAATACTCTTCATATGTATTTCTTAAATAAGCCGTAAATTTTTTTATGTCTGCAGCGTAGCTTTCTGAAAAGTTTACTTCGCTTGATGAAGAAGGCATAGTTACTTCGTACCTGACATGTAAAATATTGCTTTAAGTATGCATCTCGCTTTATAGTATGTATTATTTATTTTTTTTTTTGGGTTAATTCGAGCAGGTAAGCAAAATTTTTACACTTATTCTAATATTATTATTAATAGCTAGCCAGTTATAACATTCAATTATTTATTAAAATGTACTAAGCTCCCTTTCATCACTAAATAAAAGTTTCTACATGAAAATCTTCATTTTCATCTTATTTTTTTAGAATAAGTCGTGACAATGTTATAAAATGCGTTAAATGTCCAATACATCATCGGAAAAAGTTCAACATATAATATCTCGCATAAATTTTATTAAAAATAAATTGTCTGAACTTTCCGACTTCAAGTGATATACAATTAAAATATAGTTAAGCTACAGAATTGAGCGTAATAAAGACACATATAAAAATGATGGAAACCACAATTTAAATAATGTATATCCTAAGGCAAATCTTCTTGAAAAAACTAATACTAAACTTCATAAGATATATAACAGTTACTTATCATTTTATGCATATATATACATACAGGCGTCCGTAACAATTCTTTGGACATTTTATCAGTCAATTCTAGCAATCAAGCTATTTCAGTCGCAGTAGGGATCTTTCAATTTGATTTAATCATTTTTAGCTTCTAGCATGTGAATTAATGCAGGTGAAAAAAATAGCGGTATGGCTTTTTCTGTAAAATAATAATCAAAAATAATTTGTGCACGTACCCTTAATTGCAATGTGTACTTTACATATCTTCACAACTAACGCAAATAAGCAAATATGGATACTGGACTATAATTTGTTTTATATATATATATATATATATATATATATATATATATATATATATATATAGCTTTTTATAGCCTAAATTTATCCATAGACATGTTATACATACAATTTGCTCAGTGTAATACATAAGGATGTCGTTATAGTGTTTACACTCATGCACTATACGAAATCTACTTAATTGCTAATATGCAGTTTACCTGCAATGAGTCCTTGGGTATTTTCAATATATTTATATAATAATTTAATTCTTTTTTCTTATATATTATGAAAATTACTTATTTAGGAAAAATCATCGCCAAAATATAGTACAAAAATCAATTTTTTGTCTGAATTACCAAGTATAAAATTGAATTCTGCTCCTAATTTTCATAGATTTGCCAAAAACCAATAAAGAAAATCTTATACTTGATAAATCAATAAAATTGAGCTCTTCTGGAGCGATTCGGTGTTACCACGCTAATTTTCATCTGAATTGTAAACCTTCAACACAAAAGAGTAAAGAGCTAATACAATATAGTAAATGTATATTTTTAACATAATTTACATAATTTTGAGCCTGTACTGAAGTTCGTAAAAATAACTTAAATATATAAAATATTTACAAATATGTGTTTCTGTATATATACATACGTTTATGTATTTATTTATACGTAAATATATATATAGTTTGTATTATTGTGTATTCTTGACTAATATAAATTAATGTGATGATCTATAAAATATATAAATGAATTGAAGTTTAAAAATTAATTTTCAAAGAAATATTGATGCGAAATATGCTTCCATTTAGTACAAGATATAATTGATTCTATGAAACGACAAGACCATGCTACCCTCAATTCTTTTTTATCAAGAAACTGTTTGGATGATAAATCTTCGGAACATAATCTCTCTTCAACGGAAATCGAAAAATTATCTACTTCATCTTCACTAGATTATTTGAACAATGTCGAAGGTAATGGTTAACAAAAAATAAACAAATTGTTTAGACAAATCGAGCTCATCAAATCGAGATTGCAAAAAACGCCAATTATCACGTAAATATGTTACAATCTCCAAACAATTGCAGGCTCTCCCAGAGATCATATAATTAATACTGGAAATAAAAAAATATTGATGTATACAAATCCGTTTATAAAGAAGTCTAATATCTGTTTTCCTTCCAATGAAGTGTGTACAAATTTACATCAATTTACTAGTGATCATGGAAGGCATTATAACAATTTAAATGCAAGTAGAAATATTTATAGCCAACCAATCAATGATATGATTACTAATCCACTGAAGTATACTGAACTTAATTATATACAGCATAAATTGCATGGTAATAACAAAGTAGAGAATATTCAGCCTTCAAGTAACGCATTAAACGAATATAATCATCATTTTTTCAATCCTTATATGAATCAGCGCTTAGATTATTTCCATACAAACCCTGATTACGTTTAATTTTGGTATATTTGGGAAATAGATACTAATAACTATTCCAAACTACGGTATAAAACCTTTTTATTAATCTAATCCGCAAAGATGAAACCAGTAACATTACTAAAAGCAAGATCAGTTTAACAAAATGTGATTATATAACAAAAACTAACTTACATTTAATAATCTTAAATAGGCTCACAAGTCAATACTAACACTTAAAGAGTATTTTAACGAACTCAAAACGACATAGATTTATATTAGAAAAAATATAAGATTACTATTTCATACTCAGAATTAATTAGAAAGTCACTTTTAAACTATAAATACAACTCTGGAAAAAGATCCATATAATGCATGTAATCGTGCGCTTACCCTCAAAATATTGCAGCATAAAAAAAATAATATAATTCTACATTCATATACTAATTAGATCCACTTAAGTTACATGATCCCTCAACCTGATATTTTGATTGATATAAGTCAGCTCTATAAATGGTGGCAATGATAATTTGGAAGTAGTAAATTATTACTGAAGAACATATATAGGGAATTTTCAGCATTAGATTCATATATTACATGTTTATCTTGCATAAAAATAAAAAAATCCTACAATTTATAAATTAGTTTGTTTTCATACGATAAATGTATGCATTCTAACAGTTTAATTGATATATAGTAAATCCAAGAGAAACTTGGATAAACACATCTTAGGATTCCATTACACAAGTCACAGAAGCTATATATATCATTTTTTTGATTATCAAATTGCCAAACATATTCAACAACCATGAATTCAGTTGCTGTATAAAATTTAATTTCATTATATATAAATTTGCCAGCTGATAATAAAAACATTACTGCATACCTCGGTTGCCAAAATTTCACAAATATTATTTTATATATTTAAATTTGTCAAATCAAATTTTTATAAATTAAATATTTTGCTCTACATATGCATATTTTTTTTTTTTTTTAAAGTATACAATTTTTTAGAATTTAAATTATGAAAGTTTATTATCAATATAAAATTATTCTGTATCGGTAAACAATTTATCATTCTCAACTAGCATTAGCATTTTTATTTTAAAATAAGTTTGAGTAAATTTCTAGTGGTAAGAATAATTATAAAAAAATCCGATTGTAAAATTGCATCAACGGGGAACAGATTGTTTAAATATAAGTTTAATTTATTCAGTTGTAGTTAGGGGTTTGACAAGTTGATTATATACTGCATCTTCTATACCGATTAAACAAACCGGACGTTCAAGGTAACGGCGTCCTGTCATTCCGGTAATACATGCAGCTGCTTCAGCTGAGGAGGAATATTCAAGAAATACATCTCCCACGCCGTATGGGCAACGACTCTATACAAGACATTATTTTTTATTAATTCAAATCAAATATTCAAAAAGATATTGTTTATATGGTGATATCAAAATTACCTTGAGTTCTGGAGTTATAATAACAGCACTGAGAATAGTTCCATGGATTGAACAACCTAAAATTATTGCAATTGAAGTAAAAGTTATATATATAAAAGAATCAATAGTAACAAGTATACAAAAGACCGTATAAAATGATAATTTTTGATTTGCTTTTTTATATTATGGCAAACTTAATTGAGATTGTACACAGTTGCTTCATATATTACACTTATATATTAAAAAGTTTCTATAATTTTATTATTATATAATAAAATGAAGTATATGCACAATTTTATGAATATCTAAACGAAATTTGTATAATTTGAGACCGCTTTTTGTCAAAATTTTGAATATTCCTACAATGTGACTAGTTTTATGTTATAATTGTATTGCAATATTGTGCAAACCTGATTTAATATCTTCGAGGAAATCTGACCAGGTTTCGTCATTCTCAATATCAGATTCTTTGACAATTTCACATAGACGAACAACTTTAGTTGTAGTGGCAAGTGCAGCGCCAGGAACGCTCGCAATAATACCTGCTTGTGTAGCAGCGGCGGCTCCTGCAGCCATCATTCCACTATAAAGAATGTTATAAAAAACTGAGAACAAACTTACGGAACTACCCCAGGAGTCACACTTGTATAATCATTGGGTCTAGAAACTTTAAGTGATACCCCCATACACATCATTCCATCTAAAGATTCCAAAGCTCTGTTAGTTTCTTCTACAGATGCTAAACAATTGACGTTTATATAAAAGAAACCCTATTTACCAAATTCAACAAATCCGTAATTTCCTTTGTCTTTAGCAAACCATACACATAGCACCGGTTCTATCAACATATACATATATCTATATTATTCAAACTTACGCTGATTAGGATCATTACAGATTTTACGATTTTTCATTTCTATCCAGACTAATTCTTGGAACAAACTTTCTGTTAAACCGAGGTGTAGGGGTAAATTTCCAAAGTATAGACGTCTTAGTTTACGTGTGCTATTCATTAGTGCTGGATCGTTTTGTAGAGCAGTCTGAATCAGATTATTTGTATGGCGTAACTTACAGATTGACCTGTTTTTGCAACCCACTGAAAACCATCCCAAAATAGACGAACGGGCTCTTTACCTTCACTATCAGCAAGTCTCTGAAAACCACCTGCCCGACGAATGCATCTAAAAAAGCACAAAAAATGTGTTACGTTCTCTATTTAAAGTTATTATATATACATATAGCTAAATATTATATTTATTCTTATATAAATTTGTACCCATATAATATTATAAAATCTTACAATTAAATATTTATAATTTTATTAAATTGTTATATTCACAACTTTTATAGCATTAAAGTATATATTTACACTTATATACGCATTTTTGTATAAATATACCAACTATAGAAGTATTAATCTACGCATAAGTAATTTAAAGACTAGTCTTACTCTGCTTGCATTTTCCTACGTCTTCTTTCACGCTCTCTAGAACGTTCACGAGAGCTACTTATATTACGATTGTTTGAGTCTGTTTGAGGATTGACTTTTTCTTCAGGTGTAGGAGAACGTCGATTTTTTCTTGAAGGACTTTTGCGATGTCTTCTTCGATCATGATCAAATCGACGCCTATACCCGCGACTAGGAGAACGAGAATGAGGCATTTTTATTTAGTTTTTGCGCAAAATTTCAAGCATAGTTTATTGACGTATTTTCCGTCACTGTTACTGGTACACTTTCCCAGATAATTTCAAATAGGAAGAATTTCTTTTTTTTTGGTAATCATATTTTTGATATTAATTAAACTAAGCTCAAATTGGGTTTAACGTTTGTTCAATGCACAGCAACATAAATAACTTTATTTTTTGTTCATAACTTAGAAATATTAACTGATAAAGATCAATCTTAAATTAAATAGAAAAAATAACAATCACAAAATAAATTCTAAATTTTGTATGTATAAAAATTTATGAAAATGTATAAAATATACAAAAAATATAATGTTATTCTAAACAGTTATAACACTATTCTGAAACCAAAACAATCCAGGAAATTGAAACGTAAAACAGATAAACGGGATATAAAACAAGCCCTTTCCGCTCAGGTTGTACTATCGATGCCATGAATGATGATGCAGCTATGTGTTTATTTTATTAAAATAAAAAAATCTCACCTCTTATAGACCAAATTATGGCTAAAGCAAATGTACATAGTTTAAAAAATATCAAGGCGGCTGGAATAAATATTGTAATTAATGCTGCCAAATCTATGGGTAATAAACAATATCCTAATACACAAAGACCTTGGAATATCGATCTAATTCATATATTATTGTTTTGAATGTGTACATTTTAGCATCGAGTAATAACCCATTTAATGTCACTATTATGGCTCCCGCACCCATAAATACAAATAATAGAGAAAAAAGCAGTCTTTTTTCTTGAGAATCAGATTTTATCCATAAAATTCTGCATTAAATAATCAGAAAGCTTTTAAGTATGACACTGTAATAAAAAAAAAGTATATTATTACATATTTAAAAAAAGACATAAAAATAGAGGTCCCCATAAATCCCCTAATTTGAGTGACTATTCATACTTTTAAAATTACAATCGCGTAATTGGGCGCATTTCTCTTGATATGCCCGAGGAAGTAAAACATATTTCATGTTTTTCCAAATTCCATTTAAATCTCGATACTATGTTTTAATTAGCTTTCTTTTATAAAATTACAATTGTATCTTTAATGGGCTCGTCTAGTGTATTTAATACATTATCGTAACTTATTTCAGATTTATTCATTGTACCTGAAAGCTTCTTTCAATACTGTAATAATTAGAATTTGTGAAAACGAAATAAAACATCAAAAAAAATGTTTAAAATCAATAATCGAGATCATTGTCCGAATTTTCGTCTATATCTCCAAATTTCCATATATTGACTCGATGACGTTTTGCAAAGTCTTGTGCTTTTACCAAAATATCTGCTACTTCAGTCTCAGATTTTCTGTTGTATAGAAGAAGTCCTTCTTTGACAAGCTGTTCAGAAACTAGTGTTTCAGGGTTAGTTTTGTTATAAAGTTGAACACCGTAAAGTTTCGTGTCTGTGTTTTTATATTCGATCAAAGCTTTTAGTTGTTGTTTATAACACAATTTTGTGAATAATTCGAAACTCTCATCTTTAAAATTCCCGTAATCTTTAACTCCAGTTAGATAACACGCTTTTGCCAAAGGAGGAAATTTCAGTGAATCAGGAAGCCTTCTAATAGAAGAATATTCAACATCATTACGGAATCCATAATCAACAAATAGCACAGATACATTTACTTTTCTGACATGCAAAACTTTCCCACGGTTCCACTGAAAAATAGCATCAGATTTAATAAATAATACATATCTAATATATCGCTTTGAATTTATTATCATCACTTCATTATCTCAGAAGCTTTTTACTATTTGAGCGCACATAAACACAAAATGTATTTTTTATGCTCTATATATCAAACGAGTATATAATATTACTTCTTTATATTCGGAATCTAAAGCTAAAATAAATTCTCCGACTTTAGGAGTTGTGGCTTCTGTATATTTCTCAAGTGCATTTATAGGTTTTATAGTTATTTCGTCAATTTTTTCATTGAGTTCTTTAAATTCCGGACAATCCGCTTCTCGTATGTAAAATAAACTGACATTTTCAGCGTAAGAAACAACTGCGTTTTCAATAACTTGAGAAATAGATTCTTTAGATTCTTCGATTTCTTCCGGTTCGATACTCCATATATTCAACTTCCTTTCCTTTGCTGTCATCATAGCTGCATTTAATTTTGATTGCAATTCTGCAGAGATTTTCTTATTTGGAAAAACAGTTGCTAATCCATTTTCAACAAGCTCTGTAGATACGCATCGTTTATTCAAATGCAAATTTCCTAATAAAACGCCTCTTTTATTGGAATCCAAAATCGACAACGTTACTTCTCTTTGCATGAAATGAAATCTGCAAGAAATATATTTAGCTATACAAAAAAAAAAAAAAAAAAAAGTACTTATGATTATTGTGTATCATATGTTAGCTCAATATACATGTGATTTAGAGAAAACGATGACTAATTATAATAACATGAGCATTACTATTTACATATTTATCTATATATATATATACATATATATATATATATATGATTATATTCAAGGATCAAATATTTTCACCAATTGTAAATGTATATATACTGCAAATTACATAAGATACATCAAGTATCTATATAATATGTATAACCAATAAAGCATAAATGATACAGACGTTTTATATGTTTTAAGACCTCGAATATTGTAGAGCTTCCAAAGCAAATTTTTGAGTTTTTTGATTTCTTGTAGGATTCCCCATTTTGGGGCAACTCACGGATATCAGCATAAACGGAATAATTAGCTCAAGCTAAGTATTAGCTTTAACGCATATTAAATGTACCTTAGGAATATAAATTTTGAAAAATCCTCCATTATATATGTAATCTATAATTCCTGTGTGACTTTTTGAAGATATTAAAGAAGGGGCCATGGCTT
This sequence comes from Ophryocystis elektroscirrha, assembly GCA_030141585.1. Lineage (NCBI taxonomy): Eukaryota > Apicomplexa > Conoidasida > Neogregarinorida > Ophryocystidae > Ophryocystis > Ophryocystis elektroscirrha. The sequence goes on from JAQIFP010000016.1 coordinate 46,878, forward strand.
TAGCAGCGTTTATTCGATCTGGAGTTGTAATATCGTTGATTCGCGTGGAAGGCTTGTTACTGAGATAAAACAATATATAAGATTTTTTAGGTTTTTAAATTGTAGGTTCATCCCAATGTAACCATTAGAATGCAGTAGAAATATAGTTCACGCATTTGCGTGAAATTATTCACATTTAATGAATTCTTTAATACTCAGAAATAATCATTTTTTTACCTATGTATATTGATCTTTTTTTTTTTAGCAGATTGTTCTGATTCCAATAATTTTGGATAGGAAGAAGATTCTTTATCTTTAGTTTTCTGAGACAGTTGAGCTAGTCCTTGAAGAAGTAAATACTCTGCAGCATCTATTGTTTCAGCTTCGTTCGTCATCGTTACATAAATTCTTTCTCCTGAACCAAAAAAAAACAGATGAATATGTTTTAGCAGAAATAGTTTTTGATCTTTAGCATAAATTTATACATATACCTATAAGCTTTTCTGTTTCAATAGTGATGGAAATTTATACGCTTTATTATATATAACACGTATATTTTGAAGAAATAGACTACTTATTGTATGCTATTATGCGTTATTTACAAATACATAGTAAATCTATTAAAGACAAGCACTCGATGCGTTATAATATATAGATTCTAATAATATTATGATAGAGTTAAGCTACCAAGACTATTGGGTATAGGAAGTACAGCGTTTTCTGTTATTTTGACACGTTTTCCTATAAATTGTGCTCTCAAGTAATTTTTGGCTTCAAATGCGTATGGCTCATTTGGTTTAGATTTATAATTGATTCTTGGGCAGCTATCAAAATCAAAATATAAAATATATTATTGATTAGTTTGTGCAAATTATAATTACTCATTTTATATATTACATCAAGTTGAACGCAAATTTACAGATAAACATATATGAAAAAAGTAATGATGGTTTTTAGGTAGCAACTCTTCATAGTTACAAAATTCATTTTATTGATTAATATTATTATTAATATAACAGGCGTTTGATAACTAATTCATAAACCAATATTTATTTAGAGTAAAAAATAAAGTAGTTGCCCAATAACATAAATAACAAAATTCAAATATAATAATGTCACAATCAGCATTTTATTCAAATTAAGTATATAAATGTTTGCAATACAACAGTAAAAATTACATGCTTCTAGATTCACACAATTAACTTTCTAAATTATATATATGAGTAAACTGTAAATATAACGCATTAAGCAATCGAATTTTACTTTATATAACTCAAATAGACTTTCTTTTCAGTAATTATTCCAGTATTCTCATCTTTTACTGATATGATCAACGAATCCCCCGAAACAATTTCAATAACTTTGGCTGTGTATTTTTTACTAGGAGATGGATTGTAATCCTGGCATTATCAAGTATGAACTGTCAGTATTCATCAAATTTTTTTATACATAATTACACAATATAAATTAAATTGTGCATATTGTTATATATATATATACATACATGTATTTATTTGATGAGTTTAAAACGTGTATATACAAAAATTTTACAGTGTGATAATAATCTTTAATAATAATTTATAATACTAATGATAATAATAATAATAATAATTTTAGTATTAACTAAATATTTAATGTAAAACTATCAATTCATATGTAAATACTGACATATCTGTAGAGTGAACTTTATTGTTTTATTTATATATTTGCATAGGAATGTTACCTTCCATATCCCAGCTTTGCGTTGTATAGCGAGTTCCTGAGCAGCGTATAGTTTACTTTTATCGGAATAAAAGTCTATAGAATAAGTATTTATAGCAGCAAAGCCTGATTGCAATAATAACTCAGTCATTATCCCCAAGGGATGTAGAATTGTTCCCAGAACAACACCCTTTTGAGTAAAGTTCTCTATCCTTATTTCAAGTAACCGGTTTAAAAGACGTGACTCGACAAAATAAAGACATGATTTTCCTAACGGTTCTTCGAAATTAATAGAGTTTGTTTGTATCCCTAAATTAAAAATAGATAAGCTTTTCTAGACAATTTTGTCGTTATATATATTTTTGAGTTAAAGATATTTGAGAATTTCAATTGATAATCACAATTAAAATTAATTTTAATTTACCCGATAAATTTAAAGGGAAATCGACATTAGTTGTTCGAGAGTGGATGCGGAATAAGAGGCCTTGTCTAATCATATAAATAAATCCTTGGATAGTTTTGAACTTGTAAGCATTCACAAACTGCTCGCAACTTTCTTCTGTAATAAAAAAATTGGTTACAAATTAAATTTTACTGTTGGTAATATAATTAATTTTTGGTTCCAAATATGGTTTTGGACTCCACATATTGAGTTTTTCACGAAAAGCTTTTTCATACAAACTCTGTAACTCTGTAACAAAAAATCTTATAGGGCAGCATACAAATAAAATTTTTTCAATATATATGTGTATGTTTCCACGTAATTAAACTCTGAGCTCACATATTGGGTTACTATTAATGTTTCTTTTTTTTAATAATTAATTCAATGTCTTCTAAATTACTCTAAACTTATATAAATACAGTTTAATGGAGTTTTACCACCTTAAAATATTAAATTAATATAATTTTCCAATTGCCTAGTCAGTTTATTAAGTTATTTATAATGCAAAAAACCAAATATCAAGTATTTGTGAATTCTTAGATACAATTAATTGCATACATACGCACAGAGAAATAAATTTTATATGTATGAATAAATACATGTATATATATATATATATAAATATGAAAGAAACAATAAAAAAAAAATTTTAAATAAATTATCATTGAAAAATATGCCATGCAGAGACTATCTATAAATAAATTTATAATAATATTTTTTTATAAATATATATGCAAGAATCAACGTTACCTGGGTAATAAGAAACGTTTTGTGCTTCTTTATTTGTTCTAAGCTGTGCCAATCCTGCAGAAACTAACATCTTCTCCACATCTTCGCCGTTGCCGTCAAATACTTGTGCATAGTCAATTTCATTTTTTGTATATAATACAGTAAACTGAACAATAGACCCAATAAGATTTGGTCGGACTAATTCCCTAGCTTCCCACGCGTACGGCTAAAAATTAAAAAAAAAAAAAAAACCATACTTGATCTGCAATATCGCGGCTTTTGTTTCCGAAGTGGGGCGCACTCACGCAAGCAAGGGAAATTTGTCTTTCCGGCGGAATCTTGCCTTCTAGAACAACGGTGAAAACCTTAAAACCCTCTTACCTTCTACAATACCGTATAGCACAAATGTATCTGCTGATAGAAGTTGCTTTAATTTGCCATTCATAACTGGTACTGGTCCTTTTAACATGCTGAATCCTTCCGAAGAAGTCGCTGTCTTAACTTATAACAATATACGAGCAGATGCTCTTGGAGATTTCGTATGTATAAACTTTATTTAGAATTTTGTTTACACTAGTATCATGCTTTTTATTCAATTATGGCATTATTGTTGAACTTTATCACTTATAGAAATCAAACTTTTAGAAGCGAAATATATATATATATATATATATATATATATATTTATTTATCAACATTTTTAACAGTTCAAATATGAAATTATTTATCTGCAAAAAAGCGTGCAATTCTTTTATATTATTATGAGCAACATATAGATACTTTTACTTTCTGTAAATATTATGTTTGTCTTACTTCAATTTATGACGGTTATTCAATATTTATCTGTCATATGTATAAACTGAAACTCATTTATGCTCATATGCTAGCACAAATTTCATAAATGTATGTTACTAAACGTGTCTTTATGTACTTGGTGAATAATATGTTTTTACCACCATTTTTTCAGGCATTAATAACAGATTTATACATAGATTATGTATATAGCTTATGTATGCTTATACCTTGATGAGCATATAACCTGATGTGTATGTAACCTAATGTGCATATAAAATCATAAGTTCAGAACCTGATATTATATAGCTTAATATGTATATAACTTAATATGTATATAATCTAATATATTTATAACCCATCAGTCTGATAAATTTTGTAAAATTAAATTTGTTTATGAATATATACGTAACAATCAAACATTTTGAAGATGTTGATTGCACTATTATTATTTTTCCCCTAGGGGCAGTTTCGTACTATGAAAGATAAGTTTGGATGGAGAGTACGGAAAACGGTTCGCGGCGTCAATCCACAGACAAGAAAGACTATTCAGTTACACGCTTCTAATGTAAAAAATGTTTTTTGGATCAACACTAAATCGAAAGAGTATCAACTTAAAATTGAAATGCAATCTGGGGACATATACAGATTTGATGAGTTTCGAGAGGAAGTAATAAAAAAATCAAAAACTTTTTTTTACAGGATTTTGATAGTTTACAAAAACATATACAAAAATATTGGAATCAAACATGTAAAATCGAGAAATTGTCTACTCGTGGCTGGCATTGTGGAGTCCCAGAGATTAAACGTAACCCGCAATAATCGTGCCTATTAACGGATTTCAGCTAAAGCGTTTAATTTTTCTGTAAATAATGAAACTGTGTTTGAGATCCCGTCAAATTGTATTAGTCAGGTTCAAAAATAATTTTATTACGTTCACTCAGATTAGTGCAAATAAAAACAGTATCAATATAATGCTAGACAATGATGACAATAGGTAAAAAAAAAAAAAAAAAAAAAAAAATAGACTTGAAGGTGAAGATCAATTACTCGAGATCCGGTTTTTTGTGCCTCCCAAAGCAGACGAAAATCAAGTGAATAAGTTAATAGAAGTAAATTGAAAAGAAATTGTGAATTTATCTTAAAGAAACTCAAAGCACTACCTACATCACAATCGGCACAAATTTCTCTCCCAGTGTGCACATTTAATGATATCAAACTTCTTCTACCAGCAGGTAGGTTTGACGTTAAGGTAAGACTCAATTTTGGATTCAACTTTTAAGTTTACACGAACGTCTATCCTACTAAACGGAAAATCGAGCGACTTCACTGTCAAATACACCAATTTTTCTCAGTAAGCAAATAATTTAAGAGGTTTTTTGTATAAACAAAATTAAAATATATATAATTATCATTGTAAGGTGTATATGCTTTTTAGCTGCAAATAGTTAAATCTATTTAAATTCTACATAAAGCAATTAATATGCAAAAAATAAAGTTATTGACACTTATTTCTAGATGATACGGCAGCAGTCAAGTACATAATTATGCTTTATATATACCCATATATAATTTATAGTTGTAAATAAATATATTTTCTATTTTATAACCTTATCAGATATATAATATAGTATATATAAATTTATTATATTTATTATATATTATATGATAAATAATAACCAATATATATATATATATATATATATATATATATATATATGTCTATAGGTGTATGGAAATGGTAATGTTTATATAGTATTTTATTTAATTTATTTACATAGAAATTATTATTGATTTTTAATAATTATAAAAGTATAAAAATCTATATCTATATAAGTACTACATAGCAATTATATGCATAGCTATATATTGTTATTAATTCACTATTTAATTTAGAATCCTTTTGCTACCATGGACTAGCACTCCTCACATGAATATTGTCGCGAGTTTGAAAAACCCGCTGACTAAAGGAAACACAACTTATATATATATCATACTTCAATTTGATTCTCGTAAATCGATCACAAAAGAACTGGACTTGGATGAAAAAACTTTAGAAGCTGCTCCCGAGCTGTCAAAAACTATGAAAAGTAATTTACACACATGAATTTTGGTTCTAACTTCGAAAATGTGTTTATACATACATCTACAGAAGCGTTAATAAACATCTTAGTAGAAGCGTTAATAGAAATCTTAGTAGAAGCGTTAATAGAAATCTTAGTAGAAGCGTTAATAGAAATCTTAGTAGAAGCGTTAATAGAAATCTTAGTAGAAGCGTTAATAGAAATCTTAGTAGAAGCGTTAATAGAAATCTTAGTAGAAGCGTTAATAGAAATCTTAGTAGAAGCGTTAATAGAAATCTTAGTAGAAGCGTTAATAGAAATCTTAGTAGAAGCGTTAATAGAAATCTTAGTAGAAGCGTTAAT
>JAQIFP010000016.1:53046-87210 GCA_030141585.1 Ophryocystis elektroscirrha
TAGAAGCGTTAATAGAAATCTTAGTAGAAGCGTTAATAGAAATCTTAGTAGAAGCGTTAATAGAAATCTTAGTAGAAGCGTTAATAGAAATCTTAGTAGAAGCGTTAATAGAAATCTTAGTAGAAGCCTTAATAGAAATCTTAGTAAAAGCGTTAATAGAAATCTTAGTAGAAGCGTTAATAGAAATCTTAGTAGAAGCGTTAATAGAAATCTTAGTAAAAGCGTTAATAGAAATCTTAGTAGAAGCGTTAATAGAAATCTTAGTAGAAGCGTTAATAGAAATCTTAGTAGAAGCGTTAATAGAAATCTTAGTAGAAGCGTTAATAGAAGTAACAATTATAATTTTACTATAACCGTAGATGACTCGAGCGTTTGCTATAAAGAAAATTAGTATATTTGTGAGCAAATTTTAGTTTTAGATTATTATACTAAAATTGTTGTATTTAAGGCGAAAGCATACTTGAATTATTTTAATATCTCTTAATTTGCAGTGGAGGAATATAATATCGCAGCAAAGCTTCTAAAATTTTATACAAATTTGCCGATTGTCGAGCCAGGATCCTTCAAATCCTTTTCAGGGCAATGTTGTTTTCGAGCCAGTTTTAAAGCGGATAGTGGAAATTTTTATCCTCTTGAAGACTTTTTCATATATATTCCAAAACCTGTCATAATTCAGTAATTTACAAAAAGTATATAACTGTATTAGATATGCTGAAATATCGCATATAGCGCTAAATAGAACATCAGGAGCGCAAACTCGATTATTTGAGTTTGATGTAGTTATGAATAACGCTCATGTATATAATTTCAATTCGGTTGACCGACAAGAAGTCAACGTAATTAATATATATAAATATAATTATTACAGCCTTTTATTGAGTATTTGGCCCGTAAAAATATAACTGTAAAATCTTTGACTGAAGTAAGTACTTTTTCTTTTTAATTATTTTTAAGTTATCTGTCGACGCTAAAAGCAAAGATAACCTTATGTCCGATGATGATGATGATGAAAGTGATGAAGACTATCAAGAAGACAATAGTAAGAACAAAAACGTTGTATCTTTTTGGTTTAATTATTACCAAGTTTTTGACTTGAATCTAGATCATTCAATAATTTTTCATTTAACCAAATGTCTATTCATTATATTGAAAATAGAAGTATTTAAGTTATATCCATAAAATTATTTGTATATGTATATATATATATATATACAATTAGAAATATATACATTAGTAAATATGTAGACGAATACATATTTTAGATTATATATGCGTGAATGCAAATAATAAATGTATAACTGATTGAATATGTATAAGTATATATAAATATAACTTTTTGTTATCATTTCATCAATCTACTTATTATATTTACATTTTTTGAAGTGTAAATTTACTCCAAAAAAATCTTGTATAAATAAATAAGTTTTTTTAACTATGTGTTCATCAATTTTTAAGATTCATAGAGGCATTATCGACAGTAACATGTAGCAAATTTATTATGTTGTCTTAAAACAGTGCGTCTATAATATATGAATAAATATAATATGTTTGCTCAATGTTTAATAGATGAAGAAGAAGATGACGATGAAGAAAATGACGATGATAACGAAAGCAACAATGATAGTATTATCAGTGATAATGAACAAGAGCCGATTATAAAAAAAGCTCGAAAAAAATAAATTATAGAATATTAGAATTTTTTCTTTTATTTCAGGTGCACTACATCCAATAAATAAAATGTATGAAATATAGTTTTTTTTTATGAAATCTCCATCTAATAATGGCTGTAACTCTTTAGGAATCTATCATGATTACCTTCAAAAAAAGATGCATGTTCGCGAAGAGTTAAATCGGTCTCATAGTGACACATGCGTGGAAATGATGCATCACATGACTGAAAGGGATGTGCACGCAAACTACGAACACCCAGAAGATACAGAACCTAATTATTCTTACGCTTTAAAAAAAGCTTTGTCAATGCACGACCTTTCTTGGCATCCTAGAAACTTTTTCAACTTTGCTGAACAAATTTTTCCAATTATAAATGAAATCAAATCCTATAAGAAAAGCTACATACTTGGAGATATAGCAGCAGGAATTGCTGTCGGTCTAGCTTCAATTCCCATTGGTAATGATAATTCTATAAGTAACCCATATACGCAAAGAAATGTATTTTATGTATATGGTTAATAGATTCATTAATTTGAGCTAAGCTCTTGATTGATTATATTAATATATTATAGGAATGTCATATGCTGACATGGCTCGAGTTCCTGTTCAGCACGGTTTGTATCTTCAGTTTCTGTGTGGTGTGATATATATGTTTTTTGGCAGCGGACGAGTCATAGCCATTGGAGCTAATGGAGTTGAGTCTCTTATGTCAAGTTTTATAGTGGCTTCCATAGTTGGGTAATTTTTTTATCTTAGAATAAGTTTTTAGATGGAACGCATCTGAAGAAGTCTGGCTTAATGCATCCATAGGTTTGGCATTTTTCGTTGGAATTGATCTTTTAATCATGAGAATATTTAAACTTGGATTTGTAAGTAAAAGTTGTGTTTTAATGCATACGTACTGTAAAATACATCAACAATTACTATATAAACACACAGTTGAAGTTGTTATTTCCAAAAATGTTGTTTTCTGTGTTTATACACACAATTATACATATATATTTAAATATATGTATATAGATATAAATTGAACTTGTGTATACATATATATGTATATATTTGGGGTTTATTTGTTTACACAAATAAATATAGCTTTATATGCAAAAAATTATCAGAATTACAATCTTTATAATATTTAAATAAAAATTTTATTAAAATTAGAATATATACTTACTTCAATGCTATATGTGTATTTTGGGTATTTGTAGATTGCTAATTTTTTGGCTGATTCTGTAGTGAGCGGGTTTTCAACTGGATGTGCTGTGATTATTGCAATTTCGCAATTACAAAATTTTTTGGGGTTTAACGTGGAAAGAGGAACAACTATAGATATTTTGAAATACGTGTACACTCACATAGAAGAAACGCACTGGATTAGTATTGTGATGTGTATGAGTGGTGTTTTGTTAATTTACATTGTCACTTTATTAAATCGGTATGTTTTTAAACCCGTATTTGTGCCAACGTCGCTCGTAATTATGGTTGTTTTTATATCTGTTACTTACGGCTTCAAACTTTATGATCATCCTTTCAACGTCCCCATCGTCGGATATATTCCAAAAGGTCTGCCGAAACCCCTTGTCTTCAACTTCAATCCTAGTATTGTTAAAAGTCTTCTTGTTAATTCTTTTTTCTTCTCTATAGTCTACTTTCTCATGCATTCCGGCCTTTGCAAAAGCGTTGCTAGAAAAAAACGTTTTCAAGTAATTTATATTCGTATCTTTTATTAGTATGGATTCATGAAAAAATTACCTTTATTTATACAATAAATATATTACATTTAGTATTTCTTTATCACTAAATATCTATTGATGTGAGTTTTCAAGGTCTATGCATAGAATTATATATTACATCTATAACCAAGATCACAACATTAATAATAAGCAAAATTATGTATTGATACATGCATATACTATTTAGACTTACATAAATATATTTTTATACAGATATTGGTATTTATATATATTTTATAGACTTTCTTATATACCAAATTTATTTTTTTTTTTTTAGTTAAACTATAATCAAGAACTATTAGCTACATCCATGTGTAATATTATTGGAAGCTTTTTGCAATGTTATCCCGTAGGATCGTCGATAGCTCGAACATCAATCGCACTTCAAACCAACGTCAACACGCAATTATATAATCAATTTGTCTTTTTGACATTATTAATAGCTCTTAATTTTATGACTCATCTTTTTTATTATTTACCGAAGGCCGGTTTGTCTTCAATTGTTTTGTATGGTGTTTGTTCGATGATGGACTTCTGTGAAGTTTTTCGGCTAGCCAAGTTTGCAAGCATTGATCTTACTTTGTGGTTAATTTCTTTTTTTACAACCGTATTTATTGGAGCCACAGAAGGTACTTAATTTTAACAAAATTCAAAAGCATATTTATCAATCATATAAATGTATTACTGATACTATATAATTGATATAACGTATATATATTTAATTAACAAAAAAATGATTAATTAATTACAATATAGAACTATTATAATTTATATAAATTTACCAAATATATGGATATTTAATTATAATAAATACTACTTGAATTATTTATATTAATTACAATATACAATGGTATAATATATAGATATATAAACATATTCAGACATTAATATATATAAACGTTTAGTTTGTATCCTATAATGTATATATATATGTAAGTATTAGTTGAATTACTACTATTAATATTATTGCTATTATTATCATTACTATTACTATCATTACTATTATTATAACTATTATAATTATTCTTAATAATATATATAACTACATATATTATGACGTACATAAATTATGAATATTTAAATACATATCTTCATCAAATCAAAATATTACAGAATTCAAATATTTACACTTTTTTTTCACTAGGCATAATCATATCTGTGGGATTGTCGTTATTATGGGTTGTCAAAATAGCGGCGTTTCCAGAAAATGAAGTTATAGGAAGATTACCGGGTTCCAACATTTATCGCAACATAAAAACCTTTCAAAATGCAAAAGAAAATCCTGGAATCAAAATATTTCATTTTTCAGCTCCTCTTTATTTCTGTAATATTGAATATTTTAAGAAAAAAATTTTTGAAATAGCGGAAATATCACCACAATTGATTCAAAAAAAAAAAGAAGACTTGCAAACCTCCAATGTTAAAGTTATAATTGTAGACGCTTCTGCTATATCTGGAGTAGATGTAACTTCTGTTCGCTTGCTCAAAGTTATAAAAACTACACTGGAATTACATGGCATCACTCTACTTTTTTCTAATTGGAGAGGTCCTACCAAATCTTATCTTTATAAAATAAAATTCTACCATGTAATTCCTCCTGATAGATGTTTTTTAACTATACAAGACGCTGTAGCTTGGGCTAGCTCTTTTTATTTATCAACTAAACATAATGTGTTAAATGTTACTCTTTAAAAATAAGAGTTTTGATGTTTTAAATTAAATTAAAAAAAAATTAAGGTGCAAAAGAGGATTGAGGAGATATGCTTTCAGCTTCACTTGGTGGAGCCACGCTTATATTGTGATTTGATTTTTCTAGTATAAGTAAGGGTAAGCTGGTAGGCGTTATAATATTCTGATTGATTTCTTTGGCATCATTAGCTGAAACCTCTGTGTTTTCCGACTCATTATCTTCATTGTCTGCGTATGTACCAGATTCATTAAAATGATAGTTAGAATTAATTGGAGATTTTCTGACGGCAAAGTCTTGACTTTTTTTTTTTTTAATAATATCTAAACTTTTTTTATATGTAGTTTTTTACCATGTATGTGCTTTGTTTGATGAACCTTTTTTTTTTCTTTCAAAATAATAGGTATTGCAATACTAGGAGGAGTAGATTTTGATCTATACAATTTGTTATAAAAAGAAATTTTGAATTTAGAGAAATTTGCGCATTTAAGATTATTGAAGTAATTCAGTCGCATATTCTCTTCATTATAACTAGAATTTAAACTTGGTTTTTTTATTTCACAACATTTTGTAAACTGCAGTTTTTTAGAATATGATGTTTTTAATTTGGGATACAGCTCGAGTGATGAGTTATTTGAAATATTCATTAAATTCTTTAACTTCAAATCATCCTTTTCATTATTGATAGAAGTTATTTTCATTGTATTGGCCTGAATTGAAAGAGAAGCAGAATCGAAGTTCGTTTTAGGGCGAAGAAGATTTTTGACGGGAATGTTTATCTGAGGCTCTATGAAGCAATGTTTGATAAATATCGTGGATGGAATTTTTACTTCACCTTTAAACTTCAATGATTCTGCTCCAGAGACTGAATTAGAGCGAAACAGACAATGATTCACTTCATTTATCCCTGGAGAATTAGAATAAGAAAAAAAAGAGCTTCTTTTTGACGTATTTTGAGATGACTCAAAAAATTTAGTTTGTGTTGGGATATTGCATAAATTTAATGAAGTGTTTGATAGATTTCTGTTAATGCCGTACGGGGTTGATATTTTAGCCAGAATAGTTGCATGACACAAAGTTTTGGAACTTGATAACTTCAACTGTACATATTCTAAAATAATTAACTTACTGTTACTTTTTTTTTTAATGTTTTTGAGTCTTTCATGACTCGTTGTTCTAAAAAAATATTTCTTTTTTTTTTTTTTACCTTTTTCGATATCTTGCTTTTGACAAGACAAATCAATAGAGTGATTTTTTTTCGCAGTAAAAAAAGCATGTTTTACTTTAAATTGCGGCTCTGTAGGAGCCTTATTTTCGTCATCAAAATAAGCACTTTTGATTTCCGGATTGATTGAAGGCTTAAGAAAGCTTTCAATTGAAGAATCTAAATTTGGAATTCAATATTAATTTGTTAATTAAAACTTTATATTTATTTTATTCAAATCTATATGAAATAAATAAGGTTATATTTAAATGAAAAGCTAAGCTTATCAACAAATTGTATATAAAGTTATATATAAATAGTGATAGTTGATCATAAGCATACATAGATTATTATATATTTATTTTAACATTATAATTTGTGACTGTATATGAATTTATAAAAGAATTACATGTTTTATTTGTATATATAAAATATATAACTATTTTGTATAAAAATCATATATATAGTAGTAATATATATAAATGATACAAGGTTACACATATATATTTACCACATACATATAAGACACATATATAATAATAATAATAATAATGATAATATTAATAATAATAATAATAATAATAATTAATAATAATAATAATAATTAATAATAATTAATAATAATAATAATAATTAATAATAATAATAATAATAATTAATAATAATAATAATAATAATAATAATAATAATAATAAAAATAATAATAATAATAATAATAATAATGTAAGGCTTATATAAAATTTATGTATATAAATGTCATTAGTAAAATGTGAATACGTGTTTATATATAAATTTAATGTGTAAACATAATTTGTAAATATGTATCAACTATATCAAACCTATATTTAATTTAAAATCTTGAACTTATCAATTAAGCTTGCACAGAGTTTGATATTATCAATTCACAAATAACTCTAGTATTTGGAAAACCTAATTACCGTTAATATGAATCGAATGTATAAAATAAATGGGAAATGTATATATTACCAGCGTCGTCGGAATCTATATCAAGAAATTTATTCCAGCCAGCATAAAGCGGTTGTGCAACGCTTCGCTCTATTAGCATTTAGCCATATTAAATAAAAAACCTTTATTAAAATCAATCTGTAAGTCTACGGCAAAGTAGATTAAAGTACAGTTCTACCTTTTTTGATTGTCGGCATCGAATAATTTTCAACTGGATTTATATTTATAAATAGACATCTTGATACGTTATAATGCACAGAAAACTTTTCTTTTTTCGTCGAACGACCTCTAAAATTCCTTGAGTCGAAACAATAGCTATACCGAGTGATCATACTCCATCTCATTTTATTAATTCATACTATGCATAAAATTCAATTATTTTACTAATCAAACGAAACATATTCAAATACTAAAATGAAGCCATGTTGATACATATACTTTTAAACTTTTAAATATGTATCTATATTTATTTATATGCATAAAGTTGTATATGTATACTCAAGTATACTGGTTGTCTAAAGTAAAATTTGATATAAAAGCTATTTTATTTATTTCAATTAAATTTTGAAGTAAGAAAGCAGTTCAAGTTACACACATACACTGAAAAAATAGCAGTATATTAAACTCCTTCTTGAACATAAACAACTTCATTAGTTTTATATTTAACTCTCATCAAAAATTATTATCAATTCATTGATATTTTATATCTTATTCAATTTGATTATAACAGTTCATTAATAAAACTATCAAAAACTTAATTAATATAATTACTAACTTACAATATTTTTTGTATGTTGGTAAAACGGGTAGAATCTGTGTATTCATCGGAAACGGAATTCGAGTAATCAGTGAGGTTCTCAGATGGAGGAGCATTAACTAATTGAGAAACTTCTTTAACTGATCGCAGTAAGTCCAAGTTTGTATATACATAACGACGCACTTCACGCCAATTATTAGTGTACTTTGACAAACTGGAGTTCCACGGACAAACCGATTTAACCCAATTATACTTAGAAGATATAGCACCTGAAAAAAAAAATTGTTGAAATTTTACATAGAGACAATTTTCTATAAAAAATGTCACAAAACTATAATTATATACTTTTTTATTATAATATATTTATACGATATATCGCATATTATTAGGAGCCATATTAACTGAAACACCCTATGCAAACTGTATCTTTTAAGAGTATTATCTATATATAAGTTTTTAATTATATCGTGAAAGCTATATGCTATAAGATACATATTGCAACAGCGTATGGATAATATACTAAATTTTCAAAAGTCTAATGTTGTAATATTTTACTTTATCTCATTATATATTGTTCTATATTAATTCTCTACATATTAATGAAGTTACATATTCCAAAAAATATATTATTTATAGTATATGAGTTACGGAGTGTATTGCGATTTTTTTTGTAAATAGATATATTCATTTTAATGTATATTATACAATTTATTTGTAATATATATTATATTTATTGTGCTACAATAAAATTGACAAATTTATTATGATGATTGATACTTTGTTCGTTAGTTGAAATCATTTATATGAAACGTATATTTATGCTTAATATAACGTAAATTTTAATGACTAACTCTGCATGGATGGTGTTCTTAATACTTTCAAAAAACTTGAATTATATTATACTATAAATTAATCTAAATACTTTTATTATAAACTATAATATAAGTATTTTATACATGTAAACAAAACTAATTATTAATTGCAGTGTTATACCAGTTTTTGGATCTCTTCTTGTATACCAAACTATTTGGCAATTATGTATTCTATCATGACCCTTGTAATCAGAACTGCGAACTCGTTCGATGAGGGCTCGAAAAGACTTAATTACTCCTGAACCACATTCGATTTATATATTCATTACCCCCATGACATACAACTATTACTCGTAACCCAGAACAATTCTCTCCAAAATTTTCGAGAACCCGATCGACTCGAAGACACAAATTAGCTATGGATTCACCTCCGAGAGGTTGCCAATAAAAAGAATCTCTTTGTTTGCGACCAACTTCATCTTGATACTCTTTGATCCGCTCATGATGTGGTTTATTTGCTAAAACTCCTCTGTCACGTTCTCTCAAATAAACTTCTGTAGTCCTAATAATTTTATGAAACAAAACACAAATACCATCTAGCTTCAGGTAGTTCAAGTGTAGCAGCTGTTTCCATCGCTCGAGCATATTCAGAAGTAAAATATTTATCAAAAACTGAAAATATGTTATTACGAATAAATTCTCCAGCTATTCGAGCTTGCATACGGCCTCTATCTGTTAAGCGATATAAGCTATTATGGCGATTTCTAAACTCCCCAGTCCAAAAGTCAAGTTTTCCTTGTCTAGCTAATTTTTGCGCTAGATTTCCTAAGAGCTAATGCACAATTCGACTATATTTACCTTCTGATTGTCCATGACGTACTAAAACAAGATCTACGGGCATATTTCTATGCATTGTATTATTGACTATATTAGTCTAGCAAACTGAAAAAAAAAATTTAATTAAGTTCTTTTTCTGAATATATATATTTTTATGTCTACTTTTTTATCATTTTTAATTGTCAATATAATTATAAATTATATTTGTATTATATATATATACAAAAGTAAAACCAATATCTGTATGCATAAATTTATGTATATTTCTTTTATGTATAGTATGATTACAATATCTTATTATTATGTTTTTATATAAATATTATTTATTATTACGGACAAAAAGAATAGAAATTTATAAATTTTTTTTCAAAAAAAGAATTTGTTTCCCAGCAAAAAAAAATTAAATAGAAGTTTTTCGAAACGGCTGAGGCGTTGCAGAACTTTCTGCATCAACAAATAATGGAGAACTTATAAGCTTATTATTGGTTCCTAGAAATAACTTTGACTTGTCATCGATATATTTGCTGAATCTTGGAAAATATGTCGCATGCCCTT
This sequence comes from Ophryocystis elektroscirrha, assembly GCA_030141585.1. Classification (NCBI taxonomy): domain Eukaryota; phylum Apicomplexa; class Conoidasida; order Neogregarinorida; family Ophryocystidae; genus Ophryocystis; species Ophryocystis elektroscirrha. The sequence continues at coordinate 63,269 of JAQIFP010000016.1, forward strand.
TAGAATCTATTGAAGGACTTTGGGTTAAAATTTTGTTTTTCAAATTATCACTTGATAAATTTGTTTCGGAGTTGTATGAATAATGACTTAATAGTGAAGGGTATTCAGGCTCTTTGTCGTAAAGAGTGGAGTATGTACTTGAATTATCATTAAAATGTTTGCCACTGGAAGAATCTCCAGTACCCAAAGAATTTTTCAGCTTAGAACAGACGCTACTCAAATTCTAAAAAAATATAATCAACATATTATTTGCTTAACATAAACAGTAAATTTATGAATACAAGAAATAAATTTTAAACTTTTCTATATTACTATCAGATTGAATCTTCAAAAAAATTCTATCAATAATCACTATAAATACATAAATATAAATTAACGCGTATCTTAAAATACTTATTCTGTATTCAGCAGTTATATTTATTAATGTAAATACATGGGCTCAAGGACTGATTGATGAGTACATGCATAGACACTCTTTGAACAACATCTCTAATATAGTTATATAAGTAGATTGAATCTTATTATGTAATATAAACCAACTATACATAATATATTGTTAAAAAATTAAAAATTTAACGCTCATATTATGCAGAATACGCTTTCATATATTACAATTGTTATATGCAACTATAACTGTTCATATTATTATTATATATATACAACATATAAACTTTTTCCTTTTTATTTCAAAAAATTCAGATAACTTATAGATACTAGCATTAAATAATTTTCAGTTTTGATTGATATATATTTATTACGTCTAGGGAACTTTTTTGCAGTTTTATTTTTAAATCAGATTTTGCTAGCCTAGCTTCATAAATTTGAATCTTTTCTTTGTAGCGCTGTAAAATATTTTCGACAGAAGAGTTTTGATAAAAAATTGTACGTAATTTTGTTGCACTGAAAGAAAAGGCAGTTTGGTTATATAAATCTTGCAGCTCAGTTTTACATAAAAACTTGGGTTTTCTTAGTTTTTCTAGTTCACTTTGTGCTTTCAGCAGTTTTTGCTGGAGAGTATTTGTTTGAAGATTTGTATTATTCAATATTGTAAAAGTTGATTGAAGCATTTCTAATTGAGATAAAGCTGCGGTTTTTTGTTGTTTTTCAAGTAATAATAAATTTTCATTTTTTTCCAATTCAACCTTCAAGTTTTTGACTTCTTTTTCTACCATTTGATACTTTTCGTGGATGCGAGCAAGAGCATCTCGAACCTGACAATATTGAGATTACATGAAGTGATTAATAATTTTTATTAAGTGGATTGATTGTGATCAAACTTATTTTTTAATTCAAATATACATGGATAGCAATTATTCTTTACTTAATTATATTATAAGTTTTGAACATGCATATATAATTACATATATTTATATGTATCTATATATATTTAAAGCTTTTAATACAGTAATGGTACAATTTGTATGTCATCTTTGAAACACACAATTATATATAAGAATTTCAAAAATTTAAAATTTAAGTTACAATTGATAATAATTCTGCGAAGTTCATGTCGCCCAAATAAAGAACGACCTAACTTTAAACTGAAATATAAAACTTCATTTAACACTATAACTTACAACAGTGTCGCTATTTTCACGGTAATCAAGCGCTAATTGGGCTTGCACATTATTTTCCGTCAGTTTTTTATTGGATAACTCTAAGTCTACCGCTTTTTCGTGAAGCTTTGCAGCTTCCTGTCCTATTCGGAAAATTGTGTCTTTAGATGCTGACAAATTAAGCTCCAAAGTTTTTATGAGAGATTCTGATTCAGATAACTACATCTCTGTTATTATACTAAAAAAATTATACCTGGGAAGCTTGTAGGGCTATTTTATCTTCAAATAATGATTTTTCTTCTAAAAACTCATCTTTTACAGTAGAAAGTTTCTACATAATAAAATTATAATACACAAACAAATTCAATTTATTTAGTATGACAAAAAATAATTTAACACAAGTAACTTAATTAGCTCATTATTTCAAATATGTATATATAAATATTTGTACATATTTTGTATATATATATATATGTATTTGAATGACGTCGATTAAAAATATAGTTTTCCAAAGGAAGAAATATTGATAATACAATGAATAATGAATATATGAAATAAAAAATTGATATTTCTTGGTACAATACCACAGTATACTCCCATAAAGTCCAACCTATATAATTTATAATATGTACTCGTTGTATATTTTTGACAGTTGAAGCTTTACAATTAAATAAACCATACTCAAATAATAAGAATACATAGTAGACCGAATTATTTAGTTAGTTGTGATAAATCACAATAATATACCACTAAACAAATACTAAATAGTATTAGACTGTTATATTATACCTTTGTCAATTCTGTAATGCGTTTGCTGAAAATATCATTACGGCTTTCTAAAATGCAAATCAAGCTTGTTTTCGTCTCTAACTAAATGGAAGTGAACATTCAAAATTTTACTTCAGTTTCAAGATCTTGTAAGCGTTTATTTAAATATTTGACTGTAAGGAATATATGACTTTCATTTTCACTGGGTTTCGGCTGAAAAAACACATTTATCTGGACGATAAAGTTACGATGTTTTTTTCTTGGGAAACATTCAAAAAATATTCTGAAAGAAGATTAGGTAAATTCACTATGGAAGAAGTCTTATGATATTTTGAGGAACAAAGGGAAAAAGAGGATTGACAAGAACTCGAAGAAGATAAAGGGGAGTAGAAATCTTCAGGTGCAGATTGTAACATATATCTCATTTTCTCAGGGGTTTTGGAAGGAACGCTATTTTTATCTGAGCAGCTGTAAATCGATTATCGATTATCTTGTTGAAAATAAAATTTTATTTCCATTTCTCACATAATGTATACACTTATGTATGCGTAACTATTTGAAGCTATTGACGATATCTTAAATTTAAATTGCGCAGATTTATTGCATTATTTATTCTAATATATATAAAATAATGTTGTATATTACTGAAGATTATTGCGTTTATATAAATTAATTTATGCAATAATATATAAAAATAATTTTTTTATAATTATATTAAGTATAAGTACATAGTAAACTTTGTGTTTTTTTGATTAGAAGTTAGATATGTTAATATACTTAATTAACGTACACATCATTTAGAGTGTGGATTAACTTTTCTGGAGAATTTAAATTAGATTCGCTATGAAAGACGCCTAAAAAACTAATAAAGGCTCCATATATATTTACTTTTCGCTTCAGGATTTTGATCTAAACATTACTTGAATAAAGAAAAAATTTACCATGTAACTTATCTTTTTTATCACTTATATTCTCAGTTTCTACGAATTGAGTATTTCTTAAATTAGAAGTGGAAGCGACTGTAGTTTGAGTCGTGCATAATTTATCTAAAACAAAGTTGAGTTTTTGTTTTATAAGTTCTTTACATGCACACTAGTTTTAATATTGAACAGGCTTAATTTATATATTGAACTTTAATTATATAAAATGATTCAACTCAGTTCAATCTATATTTATCAAACAAAAACAAATTAATAGTAAATTGAGTTTTTAATATTATTAATTTTGTCATACTGGTTGAACAGTGATGATATTATTTACCTTTATTATCAGTTTTGCACAACCGACAAATCTTGCATTCACGTAGATAAGCGTTTTCCTTACTTAGCCTAATTCACAAAAACGTACATATTTTTTACCATATTTTATATAAAATATATTACATTTTTATATAAAATGATCTACTATAATACAACGTAACATAAGTTATTAATAAATGTGTAATGTATACGTAATTTATCAATCTGATTACATGTTTAATAGCTTATAAAATTGATAAATTAATATGATATACATATCTATTTAAATAATTGTTTATTGCAACAATCAGAATATAAATGATTTTATTTGCTAATATTATTTGACAAAGATTGTCTTTATCTGATTTTTGAATGTGATGCTACGGAAATAGCAATAAAAACTCTAAGTTTGATAAATGTGTAGAAATTATTATAAATCGTTTGATAATTTATATTATTTTTAATTTTTAAATTACTTTTTTATGTGTTGCCTTAATCCGTTTGAGTTTCTTTGTTCTTCTTGTAGCACTGCTACTATATTGTCATATCTAGAATAATCACAAAACTACTTTCAATACCGTTTAGATATAGATTCGAAGTTTTTAGTTACATTTACCACATCGTTTAATAACTTTTCTATCAACTCTGCAGAAAATGTGGGGCTATAATTTAGCGACACCAATTTCTGCTGTAACTTTTCATGATTTGTATCTTTATAATAGTTTACTGCCATCAAATTAAAGCATCTATATTTTTTTAAAAAATCGCACACATGTCTTCGAGTTTGTAATAACTCGAACAAAATAGAACATATCATAAATTTACACAATTTGATTATTTTTTGTAGTATATGTCATAAATTGTCTCCTTAAGTAATTTAACGGACAATTGTTCGCTTAAATTTTGTTTGTATAGTTAATTTTTAAGAATCAATGCATTAAGTAGTGCATTTGTTATTCTTGAAAAGTTACATATTTATAGGTCTGTTGTAATCTTTAAATTTTATTTTGGAATACATAATAAAAATTTATATAATCGTAAGAAAATGTTTACAAGTTTCTACTTTTTTCGGACTGTATTTTTTCTCTAATCATTCTTTGTTTTTCTAGCAGAATCTGGCGTTTTTGCCGCAACTGCTCCTGTTTTCTAAATATATCGAAATTCCCAGGAGTTTCTTGCATTTTTTCTTGTTTTTTCAACAGACTTTCATTTTTCCAGTCAGTAGTTTTATATCTTCAATGAATTTAGAATTATTATACAGTTACCTCTGTATTAACGTAGCTCTGTAATTATAAAAATCGTTTTGCTGGGAAATACGTGCAAAGCGGTCTCCAAATTCTTTAAGTGATATATTCGGCATGAATTCTCTCTGTAATAATTATTGTTTAATTAGATATTACTTGTACATATGTCCTTAATTGACAAAGAAGATTGTCCGTATGACTAATTAAAGCAGCTGCAGAATGATTTCAGAGCCAATAACATACTCTCTTCATCTGTCTCATTTAAAATATCCATACGCTCTTTTAAGGTAGGGAAAGACCCTCCTATTTCTAAAAGCATGTTCCACAGTTTATCTTTTTCTTGAAAAAAATTAATATCAAATTTTCTGCGGTGTTTTTTTAATGTAACTGTATCTTCTTCCATTTAACTTATTCAAGTAAACAAAAAAATCCAAATTTATATATGTACAACAATTTTTGACATACTAAGTAGTTGTAATTACGACAATGTATTTATAATGTCTTTTTAATTAAATTCTTCTTTCATTTTATCTATGTTTTCCTTATGTAACAGTTTTAGGGAATGAACGACACCAAAAAAAGATATTACTATAGGTCTTTGATAGCAGGTGGTATCAGTTGTGGCTTAACTCATACACTTATAACTCCCATAGATCTAGCTAAATGTCGTATTCAAGCATTTCCTCATATATATAACAGCATCCATAAAACTCTCAGAAAAATGGCTTATGAAGAATCTTTTAGAAGTTTATATACAGGGGCAGTTCCAACGCTATGGGGGTATTCTTTACAAGGCGCAATCAAATTTAGTTTTTATGAAGTATTCAAGCAATTGTATTCTCCTCTTCTATCTTCGAAAATCTGCTGGCTGAGCGCTTCAGCTTCTGCCGAGTTTTTTGCTGATATTCTTTTATGTCCCTTTGAAATGATCAAAGTGAAAATGATGACAGCTCCCAATTTCCCTCATAAAATTATTCCTTCCTTGAAAGCGATGAAAAGTGAAAATTTTCCTGTAATAGATAGTTATTAAGGTTGGTTCAGATATTCAATTTGATGCCTTAAGTTAGAAGTTTTGTAAACTATGTCACTTCACATATATTTATTTTTATTTGTAGTTCGGGAGTTTGAAATATATTTGGGCAAGGCAAATCCCGTATACTATGACAAAATTTTATTTCTTTGAGAGAACTATACAGTATTTCTATGATAATATATTTAATAAAAAACCAAAAAATGTTTACTCCAAAAAAACACAATTAAGCATAACCTTAACGTCAGGTTATATCGCTGGTGTATTCTGTGCATTAGTTTCGATGCCAGCAGACAATATTGTATCTCTTAAGGGACTACCTGTTTATGCTAATTTAGGGTAAGTTCATATTCAATTCAATCACAAAACTTAGTTTCACGCAAATAGCAAAGAATCGTGGACTAAAACTATTTACAGCTGGACTAATACCACGAATTTTGATGCTTGGAACATTAACTGGTTTTCAGTGGTTCATATACGATTTGTTTAAGGTGATAAATGGTTAACATTTATAAAATTTCAGTTCAAAGCGGGAGTACAAAAATAAATTTGAACTTTGAGCAGACAATAATTCAAGCATAAAAATAATATATTTTATTAAACGTACAATTTAAATCTGAAATAATTTTCAAATTAATAATTTGATTATTGTTATTCTATAGTGAAACTTGTCGTTATTTTTAAAATCGCTGAGTTACTAGATAGTTTATAATGCACAGTTTCTGGGGCCTGAAGTTGGTGTAAAATATGTTCGGTGGAAGTTCTACAAATCTTTTTGGGAACACTCCTCAAAATACAACAAACTCTAATTTGTTTGGGTCCAATCAGCAAAATAGCACATTTGGAGCTATACAGCCAGTTACAAATACAAGTAATAAGCAAGATATAACTATATAGTATTATCTCTAACAAAAATTTTGAATAATCAAATTCTTTAAGCGACAAATTGTCAATTGCAACCATATAAAAAAGTTCTTGCTCTAAAATGATCACAGAACATGTTTGAAATTACTGTTTTAATTCTCTTTTGATAAAATGATTAAATTCGCTATTAAATATGCATGAGATACTTGTATAGATAAGTCCTGAACAATTCTTCTATAATGATACCAATTTTGTTTGCTTGAACCACTTATAATTCCATGATTTTATACTAAATAACCCGTAATAATTTTGTCTATCGAAATCTCATAGTTTTTATGAAATTTTATGTTTATATAACCACTGCTTAACAGGGTTTCATATTAAAAGTGCAAATTAGGTATTTTTAGATACTTTTGGTAATACACAACAAGGAGGCAGCTTGTTTGGGAATCAACAAAATAGCTCGAATTCTTCTTTATTTGGTAATGTCTTAGTATTAATTAATAAAAATGCAGGAAATCAACAAACCTCTAATTTATTTGGGACCCAACCAAACACAAATATAGTGGGAACACAGCAAAATTCTAATTTACTGGGAAACCAACAAAACAGTAATGAAAATTTTTTTTCAAACGTTATTAGCTTCTTCTAATTTATTTGGAGGTCAGCAATCAAGCAACATATTTGGAAGCCAGCCGCCAAAAAGTGATTCCAGCGGAATATCAAATTGGAATATCAATACTCAACCTAATTCAAATTCTCTGTTCAACCAGTCTAACGCTTTTGCTCCCAAATCTGCTGCAACACAACCACAACAGAATTTATTTGGAAATCCTTCAACTTCGTTTAATACTGCAGGAAATTCGCTTTTCAATACTCCCGTCACTAACAATAATACCTTAGATCAACAATCTCTATTTAAACCTACCACCTCAACTTTGTTTGGCTCAGCTTCAAACAATCCAACTGGAGGCCTCAATACAAATACGTCTTCACTATTTGCACCCAAGCAACCAGCAACAACCTCAACACAGCAGCCAACTGGAGGGCTTTTTGCCACTCAGCAGCCAACTGGGGGACTTTTTGGCACTCATCAGCCAACTGGAGGACTTTTTGGCTTACAGCAAACAACAGGAAACGCGATTAATTCACAGCAAGCAGCAGGAAATCTTTTTAAAACTCAACAGCCATCTGGAGGATTATTTAGCGCACAACAACCATCTGGAGGACTATTGAATTCACAGCAGCAATCTGGAGGGCTTCTGGGTTCGCAGCAACCAACTGGAGGGCTTTTTGGATCGCAGCAGCCAACTGGAGGCCTTTTTGGTTCGCAGCAGCCAACTGGAGGTCTTTTTGGTTCGCAGCAGCCAACTGGAGGACTTTTTGGAACACAAGCTACTTTAAATAAACAAAACGAAACTAAACCTAGTTTATTCAACAATACTACATCAACACCTTCATTATTCTCTGCACAACCTCAAGCTTCAAATGTTTTAGGAGCTAATTCAAATTTTATGAATACAGGGAATAATTTACTGAATACTAATTTATCTAATAACACTTCTAGTCTATTTAATACTAGTTCGAATTTACTTGGCACTAATTCTAAAACAACTCAAGGACTTTTAAACACTGGTTCAAACGTTTTCACAGGAACTGGTTCAAATGCATTTGGAAGCAATGTTTTAAATTTGCCAAAAACTCAGCCTAAAGCTAAATCAGGATTTCTAGGAACCGGTTCTAATTTATTTGGAACAGAGATGACTCAAATTCCTGAAACACAATCTTCTTGGTACTCTGCAAAACAACCTGCAGGGATATATAACACTGTAGTAAAATCAAATGAATTTGTTCCACCTGAAGTGCAAGCTGTTTTAGCCAATTTGAATAACGCAGATATGCGTTCTTGTCAAATCCTTACAGACACCTTCCTAAGACTCAAAACTTTAGCATTGGAACCACCCTTATTAATAGCATTTACAGTCGAAGTCGAATCTAATAGCCAGATTCTTGCTCAAAAAAGGAGTTTATTAGAAGAGCAAATTAATAATTTAAATAATGTGGATGTTCTTAATGCATATAATAAGGTAAAAGATAAAAATCCTAACCCTGAAAAGTAAGAACCAAACAATTTCTTCAATTTTAACTTTATTTTAGATACGTTATTGTACCCCTTCAAGGCTTTGAAAATATGGTTCACCGTGTACGTAACATATAAAATTTAGGCTTTTCGTAGACAGATATTCAAAAGCAACACTTGGAAAAAATAAAAGATGAGCTTTTTCGATTGAAAGAAAGACAAACTGCTTTAAGAAATCACATAGAAGTTCGCGCTTATAAAAGAGTAAGATTAATTATTGTTTCATTCTTATTATTTGAATTATAAAAATTAAAAATGAATATAATAATCGAGTTTTGTTTTTGCAGTATTCTGATATTGTCAAGCGACAGAAACAATTGATGGTTACACTAATGCTTACAGTCGGTATTGTTGAAAGTAAATCACTTTAATTTTTCTATAATTTTTTTTAGAATATGCTTTACATAATTCCCTGGCACAAATTGATGCTACTTTTTATGTAATACAATTTATTCAAATTTTCTTTTTAGAAAAAAATGCAAGCTGATTTAACCAACATTTTAACTGAGTTTCAAGACTCTCCTTGCGGAACAGAGTCTCTGTCCAAAGCATCTATAGAGTTAGAGTCAGCTAAAGAATTTTTGAAACTCCCGTCGGACAATTTACCTCAATTGTCCGAACGCGATTTCAAGGTTCTATACCCAATAGTACAGAAATTCTCAAAAGTAAAAAGTTCATTATTTTAACATTGATACAGCTTATCAAACAATTGGAAGTAATCTTTTGTCTTGATTCAATTAAACTCAAAAGACTTACTGAGTTGGTGGAACGTCATGGTATGAAAAAAGAATCACGTTAAAATTTTTATAATTACAAAATAATAAAAATAGTTTTGTATATAATTGAACAAGATATAAAACTATACATTCATTGGAAGAATCACTAAATATTAAAGTAGAATCATAGTTTTGTAATTTATCTTAATTAATTCCTGTCCCTCTATCCTCTTACCTGCATGGTCTTGATTCTTTTGGAAACAGCCGCAGGTTACGGCTTGTTTCGGTTAGAAAAGCCGAATTTGCTTAAAATAGATCCAGCCGAAATCCACAGCTATTTTGAAGATACGGAAAAAGCTAGAGATACGTAAGAAAAAAAAAATATCAAAAAAACCAGTTTAAATATAATTTTAAAAATACATATATACTTATTAGAAAAAAAATTTAAGCACAAATTTTGTAATTTAATAAACTGTTGAGTATTTTTATCTATATAGGTTTGATAAAATTGTATATATATACATAGATATAAATATATATATATATATATATTTTATATTAATGATACCTTTATATAATAGAAAATATAAATTTATGTTCTATATATCAAAATGATTACTATGAAAAGCTAGAAGATATAATATTGTTGATTTATTATGTAGGGAATCTATTGTACGTTTATAAAAAACTCACAATGATTTCAGTGATTTATTCTTTTATTTAAATTAATTTAATGTATGTGTAAAATATAATTAAAACCTTAGTTTTTTTATTGGTTAGAGTAATGTTATATTTAGAATTTCTTTGGAATGTTTTTCACGCTTCAAAGATACAAAAAATGCCTTGGCGGAAACCACCGCCCTAATGGAATCAAAAATAGGAAAAACACTCAAAAAGCTCCTCAAAAAACAAAATACTAAAGAACCCCTTATAATTGCTGACAAACTCTTAGGTTCAGCCATCAAAAAAAAATTAAAATTTGACATTGTTTATTCTGATAACGCACACAACATACTTCGAGGCATCCGTGAACACATTGCTGAGCTATTAACTGGAATTACTGAAGCAGGTATTGTGTTTTTTCTGTATGCATCATATTTATGTAGTATTTTTTCGGTATAGTTATATTCTTATATATGCAAGACTTGTATAAATTAAGCACCAGAATATATGTTTAATTATATGTGTAGCTTAATAAATTAATTTTTACATTATAATAAATAATAATATATTTATTATAAAATAAAATAGCCATTCATACGTAAATAGGTATTTTTTACTTGATAGAAGTTTATATATGTAAATTGAATAGATACTTTTACTGATATAATGCAATCATTTCAATATATGAATAATATTTTCTTTAGATAATCGAATTATGGCTTTAACCCTATCTCACACATTAAATCGTTATAAATTAAAATTTAGTCCTGACAAGATTGATACTATGATTATCCAAGCTGTTGGCTTATTAGATGATTTAGATAAAGAATTGAACAATTTCAGTATGCGATTAAAGTAAGAAAAAAAAAAAAAAAAAAAATTATTTTAGAGAATGGTATGGATGGCATTTCCCTGAATTGGCAACTATTGTCACAGACAATCTAGAATATGCAAAAGTTATTGCTTGTTTGGGACGACGTTCAGATGTAAAGAATTGTAGTTTAGGAGATTTAATATCCCAAAATAATGAAGCTGAAATTCGTCAAGCAGCTGAAATCTCAATGGGAACTGACATTACTGAAGAAGATTACGAAAAAGTAAAACAGCTTGCTGATCGTATCATTGAGCTCCATAAATACCGGTAATTAACTTTGCGTACGCATAAATCTATTTTATAAACTGAATTAAAAAATAAAGCAAATTATTCTTATGTAACATAAATTTTTTTTTCACGTATATATAATTATGTATTTTAATGACGTAAACGATAAATTTATTTCTTGCAGAGGTTATTTAGGAGAGTATTTGAAAAACCGTATGGAGGCCATAGCTCCAAATTTAACATATTTGGTAATTAAATCAAACACTGCAATTAATATTCTAAGGTTGGCGAATTTATTGGTGCCCGATTAATTTCTCACGCGGGGTCTCTTATGAATCTTGCCAAACATCCTGCCTCCACAGTTCAGATTTTAGGTGCAGAAAAAGCTCTTTTCAGAGCATTAAAATCCAAGCAGTCTACACCTAAATATGGACTCATATACCACGCACATGTAGTCGGACAAGCTGCCCCTAAGTTGAAAGGTATTTCTAATAAAACTTCAAAACGTTTTAGGTAAAACTTCTCGTATGTTGGCGGCCAAGCTATCACTTTGCAGTCGTGTCGACGCATTTGGTAACGCAAATGAACCAACAGTCGCAGTTCAATGTAAACAATATCTTCAAAGACGTATGGCTGAGCTGACAAATGGAGATACGAGAAGTAAGATAATTTAAGTTATTAATAATTACGAATTATAGACGTAGCTAAATCTTTTAAAACTCCAAATACCCAAAAATATATACCGGATTTCTCTGCTGCTAAAAATGCTAAATATGACACTTCAGCCGAAGGATTCAGGTCAAAGCGTGAAAATGAAAACTTAGAAAATTCCACAAATAAAAAATTCAAAACAAGTTAACTTTTTTTTTGTAAAAAGGTTTTTTTTTTAATTGCATAATTTTTTATTGAAATTATTTATAAAGAACTGTCGAGTAGAAAGCGGTAGATAAGAAATCTGATAAGCTTATATTATTTTATAGTTTACATGTTTGTTTAGTAGTGCATCTATGGCTATTACGTCATTTTCGATCATTTGTAGTTTATAATCTCGAAACAACTAAAATGTAATATTCATTTTGTTATAAACAGTAATTCATCTCGTTACTATATGCATAGTCCTATATATATATATATCTACTTTAAAGTTATATTAAAAGTATTTATTTGGCTTAACAAAATTAAACTACCATTCTCAGTAATTCAAGTTCCTGCATATTAATGTATTGAACTAATTTGGGATTTGTAATTATAGCGCATTTCAGAGCGTTCAGACCATAACAAAAAACATCTAATTGAAATTGAGTTATATTAATTTTTAATATAAATATATTAACTATTATAAAAACAACTTGCGTAGGTAGCATATAAACTAAATTATGACGCGATACTAGATATATAAATCAATATATATTAACTTGTATGAATATAATTATTTTTATGATTCTTATCAATATAGTAAAGTATTTATAGTAGAGAGATAGTAAGAGTATAAGTTGATAATATAATTAATCACAAAACAATATATATATACTGCAATTTTTGCAGTATATATATATGAGGTTATTTCATGCAGTTAATCACTCAAAATAAGAACATTCCATAATAAATTATTTATTTATATTATTAAAGCAGGTCATGGTTATCATATATGATAAATTATTAAACCAAAATTATTAAATTTATTTATTTTATTTTCTATCAATATAGATATTTTATAGAGCATATTATGATTCCAGTATATAAATGTAACCTTAAATAATTTAATTTACTCAATAATAAAATATAAATATGTAACTATAATACTTGGATCATTTTTGTGCGTCTTAATCACAGAAAATAATCTTTCTGTTATATCGGATTTAAACAACTTTTTTTGAATGTGTACATTTTTATAGATCAATCGAGCAAAACATTTACAAACAATACTTATGACCTAAAAAAAAATCAACCTTAACAATTAATACTTCAGGCGACTTCAAAGATAATAAACCAAAAATGTAATCATAAAATCCAGTTGAACTTATTAATTCTATACAAGGATTCTAATAGAATTTAATTTATAAATAATGTTTTTTAATTTTTTTTTTATTATTTTGTAATATTTTCATAACTCACGTTTATTTTATCCAGGGTTAGATTAGAAATTAATGAGCAAATGGAAATTATTAATTCTGGATTTCTAAATCTATTACCAACGTCATATAATGCTTGAAAAACTTCAACATTGAAACTCTAATAAAATATTTTCTTAATTTACAATTACGCCGTAATATTGTCTAACTTCTATTTTATTTAACGATCGACAAACCGCTAGACAAACATCAACATTAGTTCTAAAGAAAAATTATTTTAATTTACTAATTTACTGAAATGCAATAAGAATTTCAAATAGTTTTTGCAATTGATGTGCAAAATCAACGATTTTTATATTTGCGTTTAAACAGTTTTCAATAATCACAGCATAACTTATGCTAATGGCAACGCTTGAATTAAATTTACGTTGAGCTTTTAGAACTGAATCAATTCCCTGTTAACAAGAGTTTAATTTTTTTTGGTAACATAGCACATCATGAATATTTTCAATTGTTTATTTAATTATTTATTAATTATTATTATTTGTAAGTAAGAAAGTACTTCAATTTTTTTTTTACAATGAATTCTGAAATGATAAATGATATTTTGCAGTATAAACTTTTAGGTATTTTAATAACTCTCAGTTCATATATATACTGTATATATATATATAATATAATATACGTTTATCAATGCTATTGTTATACTTAAGAGTATTTCAAATAGAACATATATATATGTATACGAGTATATTTATTTATATATGTATGAATCTGTTAAATATGTGTCTTTTGATCAAGATGTTTCATTAATATTTTATTGTATTATATAAAGTTATAAAATATAAAATACAGAATGTGGTATATAAAAGATTTGTAATACAATTATGCACTGTTATGCTTTAAATTTTCACATTAAAAGTTTTGTGTATATACATTGTATAGTATAAGCCTTTAAAACAATACGTATATAAATTATTGAAATACTATAAGCTCGATGTATGACGTAATATAAGTAAATAAGTATAAAGCGTATCTTGGTAATGTACTTGATATATTAGTTTACAATGGAGAATGGAACAACGACTTAATGATGCTAAAGCAGCACAAGCGGCTCCTTGTAGTTTTCTATCTTCAGAATGAAGCTTAGCAACTTCCAAAATCTGCAATAATGTTGATAAGTTGTTTAGATCCTCATAGTAAGTCGTTTACTAAATAATATTATTATATATAATGAAGTATTTATTTTATAATGTAATTACGTTTAGTATAGATTTATGTAAATTTTTTAATACTTTTTACAGACTATAATATATACATATACAGATAACTTAATTTTAGTGTTCTCCAATTTATCAATACAAATAAACCATTTAACTTTGTGGTATACGTATCGAATTTACATTTATCATGTATATATATATATATATATTATATAAAACAATAAGTTGTACAATAAATTAATAGTTTGCTGAATTATGTAATGCTCATAATTAACATCCATTTCCCAGATGATGGATAATTAAGTTGAACTTAAAATAATTATATTTTGATACGCAATTTGCTCAAACATCAAAAATAACTACAAAATGTTATGTTTATTAAGTACATGTTAAGTATGACAAATGCACATACTTTTTTTTAATGTAATTACTATCACATTGAACATCTCCAACTCATTTAAAATTGATAAGATAAATGATCAATCAATTTAATCTGATTTAAGCTTTTTTAATCAATAATTTTAGTTCAAATTTATCAGTATACTTTATAAAATTAATGAAATTTTAAAATAAATTTTATAAGCATATAATATATGTAAGAAGTTATCGTTTCAAAACAAGTTACAGTTGTTACAACTAAAATTTATATTAAGTGTGTATATATATATGTATATAAATTAACCGTGATAACTTCGGAAGCGTCGAGTATCATCCAGGATAATGGAAGCTCTTGAACTGCAAAATTGTCATTTTTTTTGGATTCAAGGATTTCAGGCTGGAATTTTTCCAAAACCTGTCTAGATTTTGCGTGCATGATTTCGTTGTAAGCTCTTATTGCAAAAGCATCTATTGCAAGCAATGCAGATATAACTATTTTAGTCACTTGAGTCCATTTTAATAAACCTAAAGGTTGCAATTAACATACCTACGCAATTTCCAGCACAAATAGCAGAATTAAGTTTAAAAATATATTTATTTAGAAAGTTCATTTAGCATAAATGAGTATAATTAAATTTATTAAACTTGTGATTATTCAATATAAAATAAGTGAAATCGTGCGATATAAATAATATAATCGCATTAAAAAAATAGCATAAATCTTTAATCTAAATAATATATGTATTATACAGTTTATTAATGTTATTTGACTCTAGTCATTTGCATTGCACAGAAGTTGTGTATGTAAGTAGTTAATTAATTAATCTGAAAAATCCGCTATGTCGTATATTGTAATATAGAAATATCACAATATATATATATATTATGTCCATAAGTAAGTGATTAAATATAATCATTCATATTATCAAAACTTTTATGAAAACTACTTGTGAAAAAAAAAAAAATTATAATTGATAAGTGTAAGAAATATTTACATCAAAATGATTCTAGAATTTCAAAAATAAACCAAAAACACAGCTAATAATTTTTTAAATTCAAATAACTATTTTTTGATATATATTGATTTAATTAATTGATTTTTGATCGTCTTTGAATATTCATAAATTGTCTATTTTTATTGTCAACTGAGTTATATATTTTACATGATAAAAATAATTTGTATTGATCTGATTTGCGGTGACCCACAGAAGCAACGGCTAAAATTTGGAGAGAATCTTCAACTTCTTGAGTGTCATTAAATAAATTTATATTATCAATCAAAAAATCAATTACATCAGTATTTAACATTTACAGCTGATTAAGCATTTTTCATAATTTTCTTTGAGTCATGTACACACAAATGCGTTAGTAGATTAATTAATGATAAAAAAAAATTAAATTCTAAGCAAGAGCTTGATAATCAGACTTATAAAAAATAATATCATTATTGAATAGCTTTTCTTTTTTTTGATTCTTCATTAGATCTAAAAGAATGAATTTATAAAAATAATAATTACAGCATTTTTGCTCTTGGTTTCGGCCCTAAGAAAATTTATTAAATAAAGAATACTTATATGGAATATTATTTCTCAAATTATGCTATTCATCAAAACATATATATAATTGTAAAAATTTGAATATTATCAGTTTATTTGTTTTATTTATATATCTTAAACGAATAATGAGAAAATGACTGCTTTGATTTTTGATACAGTGATGTTATGCAAATTCTTATACGTAAATATATTTTTGATATGAATTATTTAATATACAATTATGTAGTTATTCCTAGTTAATTACTTCAAACTGACTATGCTCAGACATAATCTGCTAATATAATCAATAAATCGAATTATATAACGTTTTTCAATCTAATTAGAAAATATACCACCAAATAGTTTTTCATATAGTAATTAAACGGAGGTAAAATTATTTTTTAAATGCATAAATACAAATTTTTTTATACATATTTATTTTGTGAATATATTAAATTAATAGTAATTCAATATTTACGAAAAACAGTGCTTTGCATATTTGTTAATTAATTAGTTAATAATTACCCCAAAATGGAGCTGGGTTGGGAGGCCATTTCGATATATCCACAGATTTACTTATAGCTTGAAAATGTATTGTGAACTTTATAGTGTCCGGATCAACCCTAATAAAATTTATTTATTATATTCTTCAGTAAATAATTTATTTGTTATATGTTTCAATTATATATATATATATATATTATTTCACGTGAAAGCTTTTTGGAGAATTGAATATAGCTCAGGATTTTTGGGAGGATGTAATTGTGCCCATCTTCGGAGTATATCAAACACCACATGCGAAGGAGCATTTGTCTGTGAATTGAAATTGTTAAGAAGTATTTAAGCGTATATTATAAATCAAACATATTAGAGTACTTTAATGGACTAAATAGAGAATATAAACACATCTTATACTGCTTTATTATATATATAAGCATATATATATAATAACTCATATATAAGCAAATACACATTTAAGCATACAGTATCAATAAAAATTCAGATATATATTCACTTTATAAAATATTTGATGTATTCTATAGGCACAATATACACGTGCATCTTAAAATTTGTAAGCAGTTGAAATTTCTTGTATGTTGCATGACAAACTTTGATTAAAGAAATTGATTATATGCAGTCACAACACATGCTTACCTTGATAGATTGAGGTTCTCGATGAAAATGCGAAACTTGATAATTTAAATGTAAAAGAGCAGATCTGTTAACAGTTATATCAAAAGTCTTTTTTACTTAAACTGAACTATTTTCATGGTTTCCAGTTTTACTCTATTCATGACAGAAGGCAAATGATAATAAAGTGGACTGTCAATTTCCTACAGTAATATACATATTTGTATTAAATAATTCTTATATAAATTAAGTTATGATATGTTATAATAAACGTGCTATGTACTTTACGTACAAGAAGACAAATTTCTATTAATAGACGGATTATCTATTAACTGTAAGTTACCTCGTTTATTGCAGTTAATAACCCTCTTATTTTGGGTAAGAGGGTCAGAGATTTCATGTAAGATCTGTGTTCATTTTTGGGAGATATTATATCAAGGCATCTTGCTATAAAACTCTATTATACATTTATTTTTTGAATGTACAATACTTTATTATGTAATGCTCCCGAATAAAAAGGACCAGCTATCCATATGTTAGAACATCCACAATTTTCACATTCTTTAGTATCTGCAAAATTAGTTACATAAAGATTTATTTGACTGCTATATACAACATAAACTCCACAGCTGGCCAAAAATGAAATGATGTGTATTATTTTACAAATAATTTGATTAATTTTATAGATACTTTATATTTTATATATATATATATATATATATATATATATATATATATATTTTATATTGACAATTTTTTACTGTGTTATTTATTATGAAATTAGTGTATATTTCTCGTAACAATTAATATATGCATGATTAATCATCTTTGATGTCTAAATTATATACATGTATATATATATGCAAATATTATTAACAATATCTAATATTGACTGAGTTGAAATTATTATTCATTACTATTATAACAAATATAATCAATGAAACATTATTAAACTTTTGAGAATACTACTTGTTTTTGGCATTTGAGGCACTTTGTATTTGACGGAATCATCAGAATTAACAACTTTAGCTCCCAGAGGAACAAGTGTGAATGTATCGCAATTGGTGCATTGTAAAGCAAGCGAACTTTTTGAAGCAATACTTTTACAACCCAAAATTGAAGTTCGGACGCGGACAAATATTCTCACGTAAAAGTCGATGCTGCAGCAAGCTAAGGGTTCAATGGTTTTTTTATACCGTGCAGCTGTCATGCTTAAGCTGTTTACTAGTAGTCTAAAAAGCTCAAATTCATTTCATTAGATATATTAAACATATAAAATAAATTGAATATATATAATAATCATTCAGCTAATATTTAACCCATAATTTCATATCTACATCAATGTTAACTATATCATAATTATTAATTTTGATATATCTAAGTAGTTAATAATTAAATATTATTCACACTGGTTTTTTGAAATATATATATATATATATACAATTAAACAATTGTTCATAATTTTGTATATTTATGTGCTAGTGACTTAAAACATAAGCACTTATATTATGTAGAAATGTTGTTTTATTCAAAAATAATAGCAACTCCATAATAATGCAAGTATTAAAGATTGGATAATGTAGCAAGGTAATATTATAATTATACATATATATATATATGTGTTCTAATAAGTTATTGGAATACCTGAGAGCCATTTCGTGCATATACCGGGCTTTGACAGCGGTACCTCCATACTTGTAGTATGAAACTTCAGGATTGTTTCCGCAAAGAATAGGCATGTCCGTAGAAGTTAAACATAAAAGACCTCCTTCAGCGACACATTGAACTGCTGCGTCTAAAAATGAAGCTACACTGCCGTAAGGGTCTAAATCAATAACGTCAAAACCCTGTTTTAATCCCTTGAGTGGTATTTGGCCATCGCGCTCTAATTGAAATTGGAAAACAGATTCCGGTCCGAAGAAATGACTCGTGTACATTAATTTATTTGCCTCGCAACAGACAGCTGAAATCAATTAATTAAACCTTCATAATGATTTATATTATAAAATGATGTAATATGATATTTAGACATTATTTATTGTTCAATATATATTGATAATAGATAAATATTAAAATCCCAATTTCATAGTCAAGTAATAATAAATTAAATAATATGTTATTTTCGCTTACCCTGAAGTTTTCTTGGATCAACATTGTTCCTTTGACGATTATTCAGAATTGTTTGCACAGCAGTTGGATCTATATCACCAGCTACTACAATATTTACAACATCTTTTAGCTCCAAGGCATATCGAATTGAACGTAAACCTGTCGCTGATAGTGGTTCCAATATATTGAGTTTATACTTGTCCTTGGATGATGAACGGTCGGATTCAGCTTTCTCAGAAAGCATGTCTGAATTTTGACTAGAGACTGGGATTTGTGCACTTGGAGATTCCTCAGTATTGATGGTTCTAACAAATACAATTTTACTATAAACACTAATAATAAAGTAGTTATTTTAACAAATATATATATATATATCTATACTTGAGTTTCAAGTGCCTTATCATGATAACATGCATTTTTATATTATTTTTAAAGTTTATATAGAGACATTGTTGTTATAAGTCGAAATAAATATAAAATTCTAACATTACTTGGTAAGATTTTCATTTACAGATACACTGGCTTTGGATTTATGTATATATAATTCATGTTCCTTTATGGAGGCGAAAGCACGTAAAATAATAAGAGAAAGATCACGATTAAAAACTTGCACAGGATTGTAAAAAACATTATTGGCATCTAAAACGCCTCCGCCAATAGCTGCTTTCCCTTCTGTAATAACACCTTGAGATTCTGTGCCTTTCTCATTCATTTTACTACGAAACAGTAGTTCCGCCTTCTCAAAAGTAAAAAAAAATAAGTACGCGTATTTAATTACAAAGTTTAATGTAAACATGTTTTATTACTTTAAAAATAACTTTATTACAATACCTGTTTATTTTAAATAAAACTATGTGTTTATTTGCAGCTTTCAATAGTGAACTTAACAGTTTACATTCATTTGTTTGCTGGTTTATTCGGTGAGACTTAGAATTTTACCATTTCTTAGTGATTAAGTAATGTGATTTTGTAATTGGAAAATATAATGCCAATTATTGAATATACTATATATATTCAATATATACATATATATATATATATACAGATATATATATATATAAGTTTTATTTGCAAAATAAAACCTATATATATATGTAATGATAGTTTAGGTGCTAAAAAGGTAGATACTAACAAATCAATTATTTTATATTGATAAAAGTCATATAATATATATTAACAGTAATATAAGTGCTGGTTAGATATCGTGTAATAAATTATTTGTGTGTTGATTTAAATGGTAAAGATCTGTTGATTATGAAAAAATGCTTTTACAGGTATATATATTTGATGATATATTAGATTGTATATATCGTCGAAGTTTAAGTGTTCACAGTGAATCGCTTGATTCTTCTAGTGTTTTACGTTTAATAAATGAAAACAAGAAATTTGTATTTAGTATTGATTCTCTAGACAGAAGATTAGCTTGGTTTCCATATAATCAATTATTATTTGTAATATATTTCAAATCGAGTTATCAAGCATATGGTTTACAAATACTAAAATATATTTTAAATAATTTAAAGTCGCAATTCTCTATATTAGATGATGTTTGTATCATCCATAATTATCCAAGTTTAAATGAAATATTTGATGAAATGTTTGTACATGGTTACGTAAAATCATTTTCTTTTTACACCGTAAAGCCTAATCTTCGTATAGAAACTAAAAATAAGTCGGACGCAGCATTGCTAGACGGAAAGAAATATCTGTTTGGCTTCAATTATGCCGGTCTAAAACGAAACTCAAACATGTTAAATATGATGTCATACACCAGTGAAAAGCTGTATAAAATCATGGGAAGAGAAAACATATGTCCAATGGAAGACAATAAAAAAGGAACGGTTCTAATTCAGGTTGAAGAATTTTTAAAAGGAAATATAACTCAAAATTCGAATAAAAATCAATATTTTACTGGTTGCATAAAACTCATATATTCTCATCCAGCATTGACAGACACTTGGCATACTTTAGAATCTTCAAATGAGACTTTAACAATAGGGATATCATTTGAGGATCGGGAACAAGCAAACTTAATCAACGGATATGTCTTCCACGAATGCGTCACCCAAAATAATTTATTTCCACATAAAGATACAAATTTAACAGTCAAACCAATGTTCAAAATTACCCCTATATTGAAATATCTGTAACGTAAATGTATTGATAAATAGTTTAGTGCTCTTAATTTTCCCAAAAAACTGGTTTCTTTAGACATAAAAATCGATTGCTCATTTCCTAAGGTAAAAAAAAAAAATTTCAAGAAAACCTTTTTCAGTTTAATATTAGAGGATATTTAAAATCCCACATAAATAAAAGTATCGAGAATGTTACTATTTACCTTGAGCCCCTTGCATCTATTGAAAATAGTTTAATATTCAAAAATGATGAGGTAAAAGACATAATTACTACACTCATCAATATTTTAGATTACAAAAAAAAGTCTTTCTACCAACTTTGACATTATTTATGTAAAAAAAAAAAAAAAAAAAAAATTGTAGGCTTCAGGGGGACGAGGATTTGAGTTTAATATAGATTTCGAGATAATGACGTGTCGGCCTTTTGTAATAAATGAATTTCATGAAAATTATCTCAAATGTTTGTTAAACCCAATTCACTTGAGTTTTCATATAATGGGTTATAAACTCTCTAAATTATTTGTAAGTGCATATATATGATAACATATTTCGATAATCAGATTTCTAAAGTTACTGGGGATAGTTTGGACAGTATGAACTGTAATATTGAATATATAAGTAAAGTTGAAGATTTAGTTTTTTACATGTGATTTTTTTTTTTTTTTAAAACTAAAATAGCTATCAGTAGGCCCACGAATAGTATAATGATTAAATTATGAGTCTTAATATGATAATAAACGATTTACAGCCAAGTTTATTATACAAAGAATTGGTAATTAGATAGATTATCAAATTGTTAATAGCGGATCAGCTAGCTTAATTTTTTTAAAAAGCTTTTGATCCTTATAATAATATGAATATTTATAAAAAAAATTTATATGTGCGTTTAAAAACTTTTTTTAATTGCTATTCACTTTTTTTTTTCAAGTAGTGAAAATTAACTGTTATAAGAATTTGTATTGACGATTTTAGTATGAATTTTACGTTTATAAATATTAATTATTTATAAAATCGTTATTTTATACTCATCATCATTTTTTAAATACAACTGCGCATACGCTTCATCAAACATTTTAAAGCTTGTATATAATAAATAACACTGCTGAAAAACACTAAAAAATCATATTTTATAGAATGAATCTAAAATTACGGCTGTTTTTTTGAGCCATTGTGAATTATTTATGGGTCTCTCTGATGGTCGAGTGTTATATTATAACTATATATCTGATTCATTCAGAGTATTATTAGAAAAATCTGAATTAGAGGTTAATATACTATAGAAAATACAATTACAGATTCAATATTTGGCTGCCAAAGAAGATTTTTTCGGTATTATTACAAATTTCAATGAAGTAAATTTACAAAGTTTTATATAGTTTTTAGATTTATATTTTTTGTGTACTTACAAATTCAGTTAAATGTGTAAAGTTATATGTTTTTCCCCATTATGTTAATATATTCCAATTTAACCCGGTTGATAAAAAATCAGTTAACTTTATTAGCTTTGAAAATTTTCTTAGATCATTACAGGACATGCAGACGGAAGTTTATACATGCATAGTATGGATTCTTACCCACTTTTTTTGAAAAAGTAATTAAGACATTACTAAATTGTTCCAAAGGGATCGCTGGCCATTTTATCAGATCTCTTGGAGTCCAGACGGTCAAAAAATTGCTTGGATTACTGAGTGTCGATCTTTATTTGTGTCTTCATACTGTCAAGAAAAAAAGAACATATCAAACACTAAACAAGTTTTATGCGAACAGTCTGATTTAAATTTTATAAAATGGATCAATTCTAACGAACTATTATATCTAAGTGGATATACAGTATACGTAAGTATTCTAATTTTAATTAATTGATTAACAAATTATATAATAAAGTAATATATAATTATAATGTAATCATATTATAATAATAATAATAATAATAATAATAATAATAATAATAATAATAATAATAATAATAATAATAATAATAATAATAATAATAATAATAATAATAATAATAATAATAATAATAATAATAATAATAATA